>WAAG01084884.1:0-52063 GCA_013390105.1 Tichodroma muraria | reverse complement strand
CCCCCCCCCCCCCCCCTTAACCTCACTAGAGCCTCCGGACACGCTCGCACTACAGACGCAAGCACAAGCAGGACAGACACGCGGACACAATTCCATCAGGCACACGGACGCGCCTGTGCGTGGGCCTGGCACGATGCACACGCGTGGCACGGCAGAGCCACACGCGCACACACGGTACCCGCACACGGGCACCGGGGAGCAGACGCTCCCAAACAGCCGCTGCCGCCCGGGAAACCCCAACAAGCACACGCCGGGAAACCCCAACCCCACGAGCACAGCCCGCGCACGCCGCGGGGGCCGGGGTCGAGACTCGCAGCCGCGCAAGACCCCAGTGCCCCCCGGTCCCCGGCATGAAGAGGGGGACGCCGAGTCGCAGGATAGTTTTAATGAGCCGCTTCGGTTTTGTAGGGGCGCCGAGGGACTTAGGAGGCCCCATGGATTAGACCCGGGATCGCCCCGGGTATCCCAACCAGGCGCGCGTTTCCCATTGACCGTGACTTTGTGCCCCACGCACGGGCAGTTCCAGAGCAGCGAGTGGCCGGGACAGGGGCTTGTCCCTGTGACAGATTCCGGAGGAGGAGGGTAGTGGACCCCGCACCCGCCGCCTTCCCTGCGTCCTTGCCCCGGCAGGGATGAGGGCCACCCCCCTCCGATGTGTGGTGGGAGTCCAGCCCGCTGGACTCGCGGACGCGGCTGTCGCCGGCTGGGCGCCCGGGCAGAGCCGGTGCCCGTTCCCGATGCCCGGGCCGGCGGCGCCGGGGCTGCGCGGGCGCGTGGCGGCTGCGGATTGTCCCGCACCCAGGGACACTGCTTTGGGTGCAGCGTGCGGCCCCTTCTCGGGGCAGTTTTGGGGATGAGGGACCAAGCTGCAGGGGAAACCATCCGGTGTCGGCAGGGAGCCATTGGCGCAGGGCTGCGCTCAGGACGCCGGTGGGGACGCGTGTCCGCCGCCGGAGGGATGCGCGGCTGGCAGCGGCCGGCGGTGGAGGGTGGGCGGTGCCGTGAACGCTTCTGCAGGCGGCGATGGGGCAGAGGGCGCGGCCGGCTGGTGGGAGACGAGGACCGGGGCCGGGAGACCATGCGACCCCCTTCCATCACCGCCCCGGGGGCGGGCTCAGGCCCCGTCTGGGCACCCCGCGCCTTCGGCCCGGGTGTCGCATCTTTTGGCTGGTGAATATTTAGTGCTTGGAGGATTTCTTTTCAGACCTTTTTTTCTTTTTTTTTTTCTTTTTCTTTTTTTAAACCAGTACCATTTAAAAAAATTCCTTTCCTTTCCTTTCCTTTCCTTTCCTTTCCTTTCCTTTCCTTTCCTTTCCTTTCCTTTCCTTTCCTTTCCTTTCCTTTCCTTTCCTTTCCTTTCCTAAAAAACCCCAACTTTTCTCTTTTTTTTTTTCCTTTTTTTTAGCAATTTTTAAAGCCTTTTTTTTTTTCTTCGCCCGCACCGTTCCGCTCCGTGTGTTTGTCCCCACAGGTGCCGCAGGGCACCCGGGCCTGCTGAACTCCCCGCGGCTCCCGCACCTGTGTTGATCCAGTATACTGCCCGGGAGCCAACAATGCGCGGTTATCTCGGCGGAGATAGCGCAAGGAGTGCGCTCCCCCGACACCTCCGGGTGGTCCCTTTCAGCAGAGCCCCCGCTGCCCCGGCCGTGGGCAAACAGATGCCTATCTCGCCTTTTGAAAAGCCGGGGCGGTGCACGCAGGGGGCAGCGTGGGGCACTGGGGTAAATCCCGGTGGGAACAGGGCTCTGCGACGGGAGTGTCTCTCATTTTTCCGAATTAACTCCCCCGATATCCCCAAAGCCGTTACAAACCGCGGGCGCGGGGCCAGCGTTATTGCCAAAAACACATATTACGCTGCGACATTCTGTAAATGAGATAATGATACATAAACCTCCCTGATAAATGTGACATCCTCGGGATGTCTCCTCTAAATTAGGCGCTTGCATTGACTGCTAATAATGGTGAGTTTATGAAAGCAATTTCAGTGCAGAAAGCACAGGGTCTTCTCGGTCTAATCAGCTGCCTCTCCTAATGGATGAGGGGGTCAGGCGGAGAATTATTGACACTCTGCTGCCCTTAACCTGTTTCCCAATAAAGCTGATTAGTTTTTGTCAATTCATCAGCTAACCACTCTCGCCGGGACTGCATCAAAGCCTTATTTGCTCAGGGGAAATCAACAAGTCACAGATCAGATCCATTACGGAGCGGCCTCGGCTGCAGGCGGCTCCCGCGCCGGGGCCGCTCCTGGGCCGGGGGGCCGCCCCGGGCCCTTCTGGGGGAAAACGAGCCCCTCCGGGTGCTTGGGCTGGGACGAGCACCCTTAGGCACTCGGAAAACGCCTCTGCGTTATCAAACTTTTTCCTTTCTCCCTGCGAAGAAGTTGGGGCTGCCGGGAGGGCTCTGGGCAGGTCCCAAAGGCGGCTGGGTCTCCACCAGCGCCTTGCTCCTCCTGGGGTCTCAGGGAGCGACCGCCTCCGCCCGTCCCTCCCGGGGAAAGGGCATTTCATGCACTTCAAGATCTCCGAGCTGCAGAGAAGGGCCGGTCTGCCAAAACCCTGCCTTCACCTCAGACCCTACATCTGGACAAAAAGCTGGCCATGCTCTAGGAGGCCGGGATACTTTTTCTCGATGTTTTTTGGTTGTTTTCTTTTTTTCTTCCCTACAAGCCCTTTTCCAAAGTTTTGCCTGGATTGCTTTAGACTTGCTCTTCAGGTAATGTCAAACAAAAATTTTAATTTTTTTCCTGCTACCGCTGCAATTCCCGCATGAGTCGCGGTTTGTCTGGGATAACGGACTCTGGACAGTTTTTGTTCATCCACAAGAAAACAACAAAAAGCCCACCCAGTGTGCTCTGCCCCTTTAAGCCCGACCGACAGCCTCTCAGTCCACCCCCCTTCAATTTAATTTCATTAAAACAGAGCATGAATATTTCTATTAAACCTAAAATGAAATATGAAGCCATTTAGACTCTGCCTGCACCAATCACCCAGATTTATGACTTTTATTCATCACATCAAGAGCTGGGAAAAATGAATTTTCTTCACCCAGGAAGGAAATAAAAACCCTGCCTTGGTCATTTCCAGAAAGCTGTTAATTTGCCCGTGTGGTAATTACTTTCACAATTAACTAAAATACAAATCAACCTGACAAATTGGGTTAGTTTATATATTAATTAGCCAGTTTAAATTTATTCATTATAAAAAGACAATTTAAGAGGACCCCGGGTGTCTGTTTTATCGCAATAAATTATTGTTAGGAAATGGGGGCTAATAAAACATCACCGCATTTGAGGGCACCGCGCGGGGCTTCCGCGGGCCGGAGCGCGGCTCTGCGCGGGGGCGGCGACGGGAGCGGCGGCCGGGAGGAGAGGGAGAGGGGCCGGGGCCGCGCCCCGCCTCCAGCTGCGCTGATTTAACACCCCGTCGATAGGATCATTCGATGCCTTTTAGCTTGTGATCTTTATAAATGTCCCGCTATTAAATTAGAAAATGATTCTCTCCTCGTTTAATTGTATTCTTTCGTTTCTTATTTCCAATTAATTAGTCCTATCGACGTTGCAATATTTTAAGTGACTGGAGTCCGTTTACAGTTTAAAATATATGGGTCAGCGCGTGCAATTTTAGACTAGGCAGAACTATATAATGTGGGTTTTAACTACTCTTCTCTCATACGTCTTAAACATCTGGCTAAATGCATCACCGGCAAGCACCGCGCGTATTTTACGCGCTGGGGCCCGGCCGCCCCGCGGCCCCTTCCGCGCTCCGCCCGCGGCCGCGGTGGCTGCGCGCAGCGCGGGTCTCTGAAAATCGCTTGCGCTGCTCCTTGCGCCGCCGCTGCGGGCAATCCGGGCTGTTTGGGGGGAAAGCCGAGGGTTTGCTTTGTTTTGCTTTGTTTTCCAGTGCAGTTCCGGGGGCTGCGAAAAGCCTTCGGGGCTGCCCCCGCCCCCCCTCCTCTGGCAGCGCCCCCAGTGCCGGCAGCTGAGGGGCTGTGCAGGGACACCTCCCTCCCCCGCCGCCTGTCCCGGGCAGGAGCCCGGGCTGATAAAGAGGAGATAAAGAGGGAATTAAATATGTATCAAATATATGTAATGGGGTATTAAATAACCAGCCCTCTCCTGGGTGGGGTGGTCTGCAGGGCCCTCCCCAAAGCACTGCCCAAGGGGTGGGCTGGGGACGGAGGGGCATGTGTGTCCCTCCCGTGGCAGAAGCATCTCTGGGGGGGTGCTGGTACTCTTCCACCTTCTCTGCTCCCCTCTCCCGCATAGGAGAGACCCCTAACAGCTGCCCTAAAATAATTTAGACCCCTAAACAGTTGCCCAGGCTGGGCAGTATGGGTGATCTTGTTTAACCTCTTTCCAGGGTTGTCCTACCCCTGGTGCAGGCCCCCTTCCCAGAGCAGCCATAGACTCTATGCAGTCCCACCTTCTCCATGAGCTGGGTTGGCTCTGTCCCCAGGCTGTGAGACTTGGGGGGACCCCACGGGCCCATGGGGGCACCGGAATATACACAAGGCCAATGGAGCAGCCCCCCCAGGAGCAGGATGGGTGCAGGGAGCGGGCTGCCAGAAACACTGGGCGTGCAGGTGAGCATGGCCGGGATGTGACAATGTGGGACTGTGGAGGACATGCTTTGTTTCCTGCTCCCCTGTCCCCCTGGGGCTCCCCCTTAGTGCACACGGACATGAACATCCCTGGTCTCCTACTGCATCCCTCAGCTGCATCCTCAGCCTCCTCCCTGGTCCAGCCCA
Source organism: Tichodroma muraria (assembly GCA_013390105.1). Taxonomy (NCBI): domain Eukaryota; kingdom Metazoa; phylum Chordata; class Aves; order Passeriformes; family Sittidae; genus Tichodroma; species Tichodroma muraria. Next base: position 47,317 of record WAAG01084884.1, on the reverse strand, counting down.
GCCCATCCTACTGTCCAGAACCTGAGGGCTCAGGGGCCACTGTGGAGCCTGAGTGTCTCAGACACCTTGTCTGGCACAGTTACTGGGACACCCCCAGGGTGGCTTCTGTGTGGTCTGGGCTTTCTGTGTGGTCCTTCACTGATTTGTTCTTAGACACCCTCACAGAGAAGTTGCCTCTGGGGTGATGCCGGACCTCTCCATGACAGCTTGGGCAAAGAAGACCTGTGCACAGAGTCCCTCCTGCAGCAGGCAGAGCTGCACTTTGCTGTCACTGGTGTCACTGGACTCTCCAAACAGGAATGTAACAGAGATCTTGGAGGCTGCCTTGAGCTTCCACATTTAGGTGGTTCCTGTCTCCGTCTCCAGCCCTGCCTCCATGGGGCTCTCTCTCCAGTCAGGCAAAGCTTCCTGTAATTATTTTGGAGGAATTATTTGGAGAAATAAGAGATCTGTGTAGATGGGGAGTGGGACACCTGCCACCTCTCCAGGACACACACGAAGCCTCCCCTCACCTTCAGGCTATTCAGCTCTGGGACTATTTGGGCCTCCAGCGTGTACGTCAGAGAAACAACATAAATGCCAGGAAGGATAAAAGATGAATCATAAGGGCAGATTAATAATGTGACAAATACTATTGTTTCCTGGCCAGGGCTCCAAAGGTCCCTCCCATCCATGGCGGGCTCAAAAAAGCACCTGATGTGGTTAAACCTAAACGTGAGCTGCTCTCACTATTGATTCTATCAAATGTCATTGTAGTAGCATCAATCACAGCGAGTTCCTCCTGCGATTTAGGAGATTGTAATATGTGATTCCATAAGACTCTCATTGTGATTTAGCGTTGATTAATGTCCGTTCATAAAATGATATAAAACTTACTTCTCTTCCATTGTAGAGCCCCAAACCGCATTCCAGCCAATAATTCAAAAGCTTGTTAATGTAACTGCTAATTTCAGAGGGTGATGGGGGTGCTTATGGTGTACATGGGCTTGTGCTGAGGGGTCTGCAGTGGGGGCAGGAAGAGGTTAGAGGAATTATTTCCAAAGCAGAAAATTGCTGTCCAGTTTAAATTATTTTAGGTGTTACATGGTCATTCTGCTATGCCTCCAGATTCCCATCAGAGCTCCTGAGGATTTAATCAGCACTTTGAAATGCCTGACTCTAAATGATTAGAGAATCGAATTATTTTGGTGATAAACCCCACAGTATTTTTATCTGTGGCTTCTTGATTTCTGCATAGCATTTGGCCACCTTCCACTCCCAGTGAACTGCATTTGTAGATACAGTTTGCTTTCACTGTATTTTCTGGAGGTAGCATTTTCTGCTCTGCTTGGCACAGGGCCTAGTACAAAATAGCTCACGCTTTTTATTTCCTTTTCTCTTCTCTTTTTTAAGACACATACCAGGGATTGCAATGTGCATGCATAATGGTATGGGAGCCAGGAATCATGCTATTGCAAAAAAAAAAAAAAATCAAGTTAGAGGAGTGGGGAGGAGACTGAGTGACTAACAAAATGTTTAGAGAATAAAAAAAAAAGGCTGAAAATTGACATATGGATGAAAAACAATATGTAATAGGAAGTTGAACATTTGGTGCTTTAATATAAATAATTTAGTTATAGATAATAGACAATAGAGCATTCACAGGATTACTTGATGGGAAATATATTGATAATACAATTTTTCTTTGAAAAATGTATGCAATGGTTGCAGTTTTGGTTCAATAATAAATGTAACTTTGAAGAATAATTTGATTCAAACCTCTGCTTTTCTAATGGCATTCAGAATTATTAATATCTGTCTAGCCAGCTAAAGAGGTTTTTAAAAGAGTATGCTGGGTGTTCTGCAATTAGAGTAGCCATCTGCCCTTTATTAAAACTCCATTAACCTTTACATTAAAATGCATTTAAAATGCAGACACACTGAAAATATTAAACACAAATAAAATAGATAAATCTAAGTGGATTCTTTGCTTAAGTGGCTTATTTGTGCAGAACGTGGCAACTTGTTGTGGCACCTAAATTTTTTTGGGAACAGATAACAACCTAGAATAAATTTTCCCATGTTAAGGATGGGAAATAATTACAAGGAGGTAACAGAATTAATAACATCTCTGCTGAAAATTTCTAGAACTTGATGTTGTTTATAGAAGTCTAGAAAATCGTGTAAAGTTCATATTATTAACTTCAGAATAAAACATTTAATTTAAAGAGCAGAATTAAATCGCTTGGCTTATACAGCTGATTACTGTGGAGCTATTTTTGTGGTAGAATGACTCATGCAAACAAAATTATTGAAAATTTTCTGAAAATATTCATATATATTGTCAGTATAAAATCCAACAGAGCTCATGTAGATGCTGCTGCATTGCTCATTGAGCCTCGTACTGGTGACTCTCTAGGGAGTGAGAGCAATGCTGTATTTTCCCTGCCTGAATTATTGTTACCATTAGCAGAGCTGCTTACTTCGTCTGTAAATAAATATGCCTAAAATACCCTTTTCTAAGAGCTGTTTTTATTTGCTTCCGTTTTCGCACATTTGATCAATGTGGACTGAAATTCCTGGATATCTGAAGTATCTGCCCTTTTTTTTTTTTTTTTTTTTTGTTTTGGTGCGTGCGTGTGTGTTAAACAAAAATGGCTCAGCCATTTCAAAGACCCAGGTTAAGAAATACTCTCGTTGTTTCGGCCGGTTTACAGTCTTCCCGGTGAGGGTGTTTGCTCACCCACTGAGCGCTGATTTACAGCCACGGCTGGCCGGGATCAGCGCCCCCGGCACAGGGCGCACACCTCCTGTCGCTGATCCCACAAGCCCAGCCTTTGGCCAAATCGTAAAACTTTCCAAAGCGGCTCCTCCGTGAGCTGCGCGTCCCGCTCAGCTGCGCTTCCCAGGGGCTGCCTTCGCTCCCGGTCGGGGTCTGAGCAGGATTTCCCTCCCCGTCGCTGGCTTTTCTGCCTCCCGCGGGCTGCAGCAGCCGGAGCGAGGGGAGTGAGGGGTCAGCCAGGGAAGGCGCGGGGGCAGCAGGAGCCGGTGGAGGGATGCTCCCGGGGCTGCGGGGATGCTCCCGGGCACTGCGGGTACCGCACCTGCAGGGCTGGCAGGGAAGCTCAGAGCTGGAGGAGCTGGGGGGGACACCAGAGACAGAGAGCTGGGGAAAGGGACGGGGTGGTGGGAGGTGGGAAGGGACAGGCAGGGAGAGCAGTGAGAGGCAGCGCCTGCAGAGCACCCAGCAAAGAGGATGTCAGCGGCAGGGAGAGGCCAGCGGTGGTCAGTGGTGGTCGGAAGTGGTCAGTTATTGTCAGCAGTGGTCAGCGGTGGTCAGTGATGGTCAGTTACGGTCAGTGGCGGTCAGTGATGGTCGGCAGTGGTTAGTGGGGGTCAGTGGGGGTCAGCAGTGGTCAGTGGTGGTCAGTGATGGTCAGCGGTGGTCAGTGGTGGTGAGTGGTGGTCAGTGATGGTCAGTGGTGGTCAGCAGTGGTCAGTTATGGTCAGCNCTCAGTGATGGTCAGAGGTGATCAGAGGTGGTCAGTGGTGGTCAGTGATGCTCAGTTATGGTCAGAGGTGATCAGTGGTGGTCAGTGGTGGTCAGTGGTGGTCAGTGCTCTGCGCAGTCAGTCTCTGCTGCACTCAGCAGCTGCTCACAGAGGAGTGAGTTCCTCACAGTCCTGGGGTTAAATAACCTCATTTTCATTGCAGAATCGACTTTGCAAAAAATATAACGTGGCAAACCATTTCAACCCACACTGCAAAAAAATGCTTTTCCTTGGCTTGGCAGAGTATTCTCAAAGCTCTGTTTTCTCAGAAAGCTGTACAACATTCACAGTTTATTTTTATTCAGAGCAAACACAAATGTCAAAATTATAGAGTTTCCCAAGAACCACAAATGCTGCTTCCCTTAAGGCTCTGGTCTCAGTGATCCCTGAGTATCAGATGGTACAATTTAAGTTCAGATCCCAGTAATGCCCTTCTGAAGACAAAACAGTGAGGAATTAAATAATATATTTCCATGGACTATCATGCTATTTTCTTAATGTATTTTCAATAGCAGAATCCACATCTCTGTAGATTGAAGGATCATCTTGGAAAAAAAGCTCAGCTTTTGTAGTTTTCTTAGCTGGGTTTATATATGGTCCTTATATTGACAGTAGTTTTTGATTAATATTGTGTATAACATTCCCTAATGCATCAGTTGAATTAATTATGCAGAAACATTTGGCCACCTGGACATACTATTGATGAAACGACATTTTATTGACAAAATGACAATTTAATACTGAGCTCTCCTAAAGCTCTCTGCTGAATAGATGGTTTCAGCAAGTAGAAGAGGGGTTGTGGGCAACTTGGAAATTCCTTTTTTTTTCCGCCAAAGTTTCTCAGTGGGCTGTAAGTACCTCAGGATGGCTACTGGAAGTTAGTACTGGGCTGCTTTGTGTCCTCAAGTCTGGGCTGGAGGGGGCCCTGGGCAACCTGATCTAGTGGGTGGAATCCCTGCCAATGGCAGAAGGGTTGGAACTTGATGATCTTTAAGGTCTCTTCCAACCCAAATCATTCAATGATTCCGTGATTCCGTGACTCTGACAATGGATAATACACAGAGGAGTGGTTTCATCCACAGCTTCTGGTGGATGAGCTCAACGTAGTTTTCAAAAATGTAGCTGTGGGTCATGGCTCCAACATCTCCTTTTAGCAGGGGCCCTGCTCTGGCTTTGGCCAGTTCAAATTATATTGGTAAATGAGTGGAACTGAGGCCGAGTGACAAACACGGCTATTAAAGAGAAAAAAGAGCTGCCTCCACCTGCGTGGCTTGCAAAGAGCCCCGGGTTGCTGCCCTACCCACATGTGAGAGAAAGGGGTGCTCAAAACTTCTCCTTCTCACCATTCTGTGGGCAGTATCATCTTGCTTTGTGGTCTCCAATAAGATTTTGTTTAGCTTTTGCCATGTCTTTGAATTCCTGAGTGTAAAAATCAAGCCACACTTCAAAATGATAGATTTAAACTGGGATTTTCAAAAGCTTACGAGTGACTTTGGAACAGGGGTCCTATGAAATTGCTGGGGTCTTCCATCATTTGGGCACCTTTAAAAAAATCACATTCTTCATTGGGACTTAGTTTAACTTTCTTAAGAAATTGGAGTGTAGAGGTGGTCCTGATGATGGAGAATAATATTGACTTTCTGTAGCTGATAGCAGAGATGTGAGTGGGCTGGGAGTTTTCCAACCAGATGTTTTTCTCTTGGAAAATGCTGATTTATTAAAACTGAAACTTTTCATGGGAATATATCAGTACTGATTAAATTTTGTTGAGAGAGATTGCTAGGGCCTGAGCCAGAATCTCTGACTGTAACAAAAAATGAAATCCTTGAATGGGGAATGGCCAGCAGGTCAGGGCAGCCATCTGGAGCCTGTCTGGGTCAGGTAGAGAAGCTGAAGGGCTGTAAGTCTCTCACATAACTGACAAAGCCCTTGGGCTATTCCTTACTCCAAGGATCATCTACTGGTTTTTCATAAAGCAAACTTAAAAACCTCTCCAGCTTGTTGCTATAAGGAACAGAAAGAGTATTTCTTGCCTAGGTTGTTGTGAGAATTAAATGCTTGCAGTGTCTTTGAAAATCTGATCTATCAAATTATTGGTACTGCATTATTAATACCAATTTAGAGAAGAAAGTGCATTGCAGGGTACAATCAAAAGGAACACTTTGAAGAGGATGGGTGAACGTCAAGTCCAAAGACTTAATCCTCTGGAAGCAAATTACTGGTGACTGCATTATGGTGAGTTAATATCAGTAAATGTTATTAGCATGAGGATTTGTTCCCATGTCAAAATGATGTTAATACAATATTAGTGATGCAGGTCTTTGGTGTCAACATAAGAATATCAAATGCAAGTGGAGGAAAATTGTATTGGATTGTGGAGATGATGGCAAATCAATGACACGGAAAATCTATGGAGAGCAGTTCATAGTGACACAAGAAAGCAGTGTCTGCATAAATCAGTGCAGGCCAATGGACACTGAAAGGAAATTTCCATGCAAGATTAAGTGGACATAGTTATCATGTCAGGACTACATGAAATAAGTGCTGCAAAATGAGGATGATGCTGTGATACTGACATTTAGACCAACCAGTGTCAACAGAAATTGCTCTCATGAAAAGAAACCAGCAAGGCTCCTCCAGTACAAACTCTGACAGCAGCAGGAGCAGCTACTGGGCTCCACCAGGCCTGGGAGCTCCTGTGGTGGATCAATCCCTGCAGCATTTGGTGCTGAGCAAACACAGACCTGCATAACCCCTCCTGGCCCAGAAAGCTGCCACAGATGGGGACAGCAGATGTCAGTAAGAGGGATATGGCAAGGAGAGTCCAAGGGACAGCATGGGCAAGGTGGGGGCAGTGACCTCTGCTTTGCTGAATTTTCTATGTGCAAAGGAAAGAGGTGGAGGATGAGGAGGGTGGTGCTCTGGGGACTCATGGGGTCACAGAGAAGAAGGGGAGAGGGCTGGAGAACTGGAGTGGGAGTTGGCAAGCTGATGCTGATGGGAAGGAAAAGCTGATTATGGAGTCACCCAACACCTTTTCTAACTAGGTGTGTGTTTAAGAAGATAATCAGTATGTTTAAGGGAGGTGAGTTGATACGTCCCATCATCTTACACCCTTGCAATGTGAAGTTTAGGGAATATTCTTGACTGTGGTCCAACTGTCCATCCAACACTGCAGCCCAGCTGAGTAGCTCTGTCACACGTCCACTCAGTCCAGCCTTAAGCCCAGAAGGGCATCACAGTATGTGGAACTGGATGACAGAACCCACAAATATTTGTGAGGCAGATGGCACCTGGCACAGGCTGGCTGCAGTCACCTATCCTGGGAAGGGCAGGAATAAACCCTGCTCCAAATATTGCACTTGTGTAAACACCTCCTCGACATCACAGGCACAACCCAGCCTGTGCATGGTCCTCATGGTCTCCCAGCAGGTTCCCTGTGTACCTTGGACTCAAGGAGTTCTCTGCTCTGGGTGGCAGTGAGTCTGCATTTTCTACATTTACTGTACATTTACTGTACATTTATTGCACATTTATTACACATTTGTTTAGTTGAGGCCCAGTGAACTGGGTCTCAGGGAATTCAGTGGGAATTTTGCCACCAGTTTGACAGTGAATAGGACCAGACCCTGTGTCTGTAGAGCAGTGTAAGTGTCCTAATGTGCTTAAAGTGTTTATAAAATTACATAAGTCAGGCACATATTTCAGTCCAGCCTATTAGCCTTTCACATGTGTTTTGCAGAGTACAGTGCCCAGGCAGACTGGCGGCTTGTAAATGTTAAATCAGCATAAATATCACACCCTCCACGAGGCCCATTCATGTGGCAACTCACAGCATGATTAACATAATGCAGGGAAAGAAAATATTGACATTTTATAAATCTGTATCTCTGTAATGCTGCATGAAAAGTGATATCTGCGGTACTAATGGACACCTAATTAATGTTATTACAATACTTACAGCTCACTGAGAAGCTGATGAGAGAGCCTGTAAAAGAGATAAGATTAAAAGAGAGAAGGGTAGTAGTAATTTCAGTGACATTTCTGGCAGCAAGCTCTGATGCAGCTCTTGCTTCAACTCCTGCTAGAGTCACTGCTGGCATTTATGGCTTTGTAGCTTTAGGGGCTGCTCCTGCAAGGGTGTTGGATGGTAAAGGGGAGCAGAGGGTGCTGAGCAAGAAAAGTCAGTTTTGGGAATGAATCAGAGAGATTTTGTTGCCAGTGACATCAGTGGCTGCTGCTCAGATCTGTCTTGACAAAGCAGAGGGAGATGGAGAGGAACTCGATGACAGTGACTGATGCAATGATGCGGGGAAATGCTCAAGGAGGAAAACACAGAGTTCCTTCCTGGCATGGTCTCTTGCAAATGTGAGGTTCACAAAGTTTTGTGGGGTCCAGTTAAGTTTCTGTTTTGTTGTCTAGTTAAGTTTCATAGCTGGCTTCCCAGCCCTTGCCATTAACCAGCAAATTTGGTTCAATCACAGTGGTGACGAGCAGGTACTGGCTCAGCTGGTGCTGATCTGGGTGAGGAGCTGCTGAGTAGCTGCATGAGTAGTACAAGAAGCATTCCTGTAACTTGGAATTGTGTTACTCCCTGCCATCCTTAGGGGCTGAGCAGGGGCATCTTGGAGGGCCAGGAAGGCTCCAGCTGTGTCAACCTGAGCTCCAGGCAGGCAGGGAAGAGCTGGGCCTGGCACAACCCATCCACAGTGGGAATGCTGGGGACCTACCAATGGCAGGGCATTGTGGTGGGGTGAATGGGAAACTCTGGAAAAACAACATTGAAAGCCATCCTTGGGCTAAACCACTGGCAGTGGTCAGAAAATGAAAGGTCAGGATGATGCTTTTCTCTAACAGAGCTGTAGGATTTATTTGTAGTGATGTTGATTTGTCTCTGGGACATACGGACTTGCCTTCTTTTTTCTCTGCTGTTGGAAGGATGCAAATATTTCCTGGAAGTGTAGCAGGTACATTGATATTGACTATTCCAAAGAGGGTCTCCTTCCTCCTGCCTCTGGACATGTGAGGCACTGGTTGGAATGCTGACCTTGCTGGAAAGCTCCGTCCTGCGGCAGGGCTCTCACTCCGCATTTTCCTGCCTGCACACAGCAGCCAGAGTGCCACTGTCAAAAAGGACTCTGCCAGGCTACTGCAGGGGAATACAAATAACACACAGCAAGGCCAGAACTGCATCATGTCATTAAAGGCAAATCCTCAAGTGAAATTACTGTGAGTGTACCAGGAATTCTTAGGACGTAAGGACTGATGTGTGATTTGCAGATACTGCAGACACTAATCTTCCACTGCTTGCTTATCTCCAGCTCCAGGGGTGCTGATTTTGTTTCCAACACGTTTGAGCAATTAGTTGTAGTGGTTAGGACATAATTTGTATGTTGAATAGCCCAAAGTCTTTAATATAAGACTCTGCCCCCAGAGGGGTTTAGAATTTCCCTAAAAGATGGCAAAGAGCCACTACGCGATGTTGAATCACAGTCTAGTTCCAGAACAATCAACTCTAAGTTGTTTAAGAAGGCTGGGTACATTAAAGTGGCTGTAAATCAGCATAATGAAAACAACAGTACATACAGAAATTCATTACATATCAGATACACTGGGGTGTTATTTTTTTATTTGGTTCATTTTGCTTTATGATTGTTTTGCAGCATAAAATTCAGCTGATGGATGTGAAGTTACAAACTGCTTCCACCTCTCTCAAAGTAAAGAGAAAGCATTTTTTTAAATAAATAAATAAATAAAATAAACACTTAAATGTTTTATTATAATAAAGTTACTTGAGGCCAAGAGTTCAATAAGGAGAATTTATAAACATATCATTTCAGATCTTGGAAGGATTTCAACATAATTTGCTTGTGGTATGGTAAGTGAGGTGAAATCCATCTATGAGTCTCTCTGGAGTAATAAATATATGGAAGTGTCTTTTTATATTTGCTATGAATTTACTGTAGCAAAAAAATGCTCTAGACTATCCAAATCAAATATGCATGATATATGCCCTTCTGGGCAAGGAAGAAGTTCTTGATGCACTCTACCCTTATATAAGTTAAATTCTATTTCTCCACAAAACACAAACCTTATTCTCTTTTAACTATTTTGACTCCAATGGTGCTACTCAGAGAGTAAGGTTTTGAAGAATCAGGTCCCAGGGCCCCAGCTTTCAGCAATATTTTTGAATATGTTTTCATCTAAGCTGACAGTGTAAATAAATAATAATAATTGAGACTTCATTTTATGTCCATTTGTAAATGAACATAGATTTTTCAATTTATCTAAGTAATTAACCTTTATCAGCACTGCTGGCTGTAATGCAATGACGATTTTATACACAAATAGACACAGCTGATTATCTGTGGGTATTTTGGGCTTGGTAACCAAGCTACTTGTGAGGAAATTCTGTGTTATGCAGGTGGGTATGGCTGAAGAGTCACCTAATGAAAAACTCCCCATCATTGTCAGCAGCTGTCTCTGCAGGACAGTGAGAGATGGGGCTGCTGAAGGGAACAACTCTCCTAGAGCAGGACACTTTTTCATTTAGTGGCACTCAGATTTTCACCTTTGCTGCCACTAGCCACTGGAACTGAATGAACCTATTTAACTAAGCACAAGATTTTTAAACCTTGCACAAGGAGTAGGGAAAAAAAAATGAGGAATGGCCATTCAAAGCTTCTGGTGAGGTTTTATTTAGGGGAGCTGTTAGCCAGTAGATGTTATATATCCCTTGTCCCACACCAACAGAAATACTGCCTCCTGTCCAAATACCTGGGTTTAGGCTCATTTCCTGGGGCCTCATTGTTCACTCCAAACAACTTTCCTCACTTGGGACAGACAGCCAATGCCTCTCCAATCTCTGCTATGTCACTTCTTTCTATCTCACCCATATGAAAAAAAGGGTCAAGAAAGGTAGTAGTTGCCAAGGCCAGCCCTTTTCTTAAACCTGTAGTCAGAATTTTTGTAGGTGGCTCCTGGGAAGGGGATCTGCTTGCAGACATCCAGGCTGGGAGCAAAACAAGCCCCACTTTCCACCACTTTCCACCTGCAGTTTTGCAATGATCTGGAGGTTTACCCAGGAGTTCAGACATTTTGTCTTTGAAAAGGTTTTTGATTTGTTGCCTGTATGGTCTTTCAGATTCAACAAAACCATCTGTTCTGATTTAAAAAAGAAAAAAGAAGTTTGAAAAAAGTTTAAATAATATTTGAGAGTATCTCTATTCTTTATGCATTCAGAACCCTCCAGTACCAATACTGAACTCTAGGGGAAACAAAACTACACAGCATCAAATAAACATATTTCTGGGACTTACACTTTTATTGAATGAAACCAAAGTCTTAAGAACAAACCTTCTACATCAGTAAAGTTGGCAGTGAAGGTGATGGACAGATTCAAACTCTGATCATGAACTAGGATATATAAGGAAGGTAAGTTCTCCTGTATAAGTAGTCTGTAAAGCATGAAGGGATATATCCAGAAGCAGGAGGGGCTTGAAGTTTAATGCAGAAAAATATTTTTTTAGATCTGGCTAACAAAAGTTCAATCAGAGATTACGTAGATGTTTTTGATCACACGCTGGGGGCTGAATCAAGGGCTTCTCAAGGTCTTTGACAATCCTGTTTTCTAAAATCTGAGAGCAATTCCAGGCTGAACTGCTGAAAATCTGCTATGTAATAGAATTGATTTTAAAATGAACTATGAGTTTTTCTGGCCAATCCAAGAGAGAGAAGATGTCCCTTCTGTCCTCGTGGCTTACAAATCATAAGCTAGATAATAAAATACAGATCATGACAAAAATGCTTTTCCCTCTGTTTTGGGAATGAATGACTTTAAAGCATTGGCAATCTCCTCTTGCCTATGAACTCCCAAACCCATGTTTAAGCACATTAGGTTCTTTCCATTGTGTGAGGCAAGGTAAGTATTTAAATGTTTTGGGTTTTGGCAAGCAAGGAGAAAGAATCATCAAACCCTACTATTATTAAACTCTTGAGAAAGCAAGCAACACAGTCAGCAAAAAGTTGCAGTGAAAAGGAGCCACTCCTCAAGAGGAGAATCTCTGGCAGAAGAGGATTATTGAACTTACTCTGGGACCACAGGGATCAAAGTGGTGGCTCTGTACCAAACCCTTAAATAGTGAAGAAGGTCTGATGTCCCATCAGGCCTAGAAATGGGAAGGGTGGAAAGAAAAAGAAGGAAAAGTTGGCAATGACTGAAAGTATGCTTGAAAGAAAAAACTGCAAAAGCTTTGAAATCAAATCCCTGAAGAAGGATGGTTGCACAGCCCTATTTACCAAGTCCAAAGGATGAAGTGAAAAAGCTCAAGTTTGGTGTGATTAACAGTGGAAGTTGCTGCTGTCAATGAGAAAGAGGAACCAGAGTACCTTTTTCTGGATCTCCAATCTCAACAACCTAAAGTTTTAATTTTCTCTTCAGGGACAGGATGGTGTGTGGCTTGTGTCTGTGGAGGAAGTGTGTTTTCTGCCCTTGTCCAGAGTCACCACACGATGGTCAGCTTTTGCCACTGGGATACCTCATTTTCTTTACCAGAACTGGCCTTTCCTGTAAATCATTATATTTGTCCTGCTCAAAATTTCACCTTGTCTGTCTATTAGCCATGTGGCACATGTCAGAGAGAGTAAATACTCCATGAAAAATTACTTTATAATTTGTGAACATGAGCTGAAACTACTGACCTAACTACACAGTGACAGCTCCCAGGTAATTTCTGAATGATCTTGCAAAAGAGTAAAACAAAAAGTAAATTTGTTCAGCAAAAGTCTGCCCACAAATTCTTATTTCTCTTGTGGTGAAATACCCTCTGTAAGCACAGTGGATGTTACCTGTGACTGTGGCAGGCAAATCTCATGGCTCCTCTTTATCTCACTTGCCTTGTCTGCAAATCAACAGCAACTTCATGGTTTGAAGTGACTTGAATTAACTTTCCTATGTTTCAACGGATTTGGGTGGGATCCCATGAACTTAACACGCCTAATGGTGCTCATGCTACCTCAGGTGACACTGCAATTGCTTTACCAGTGATTTATGTGCAGCAGTCAGCTCAGATATAAGCACCAGGCCTTCTCCACAGCCCTTGTTAACCAAACCTGGCAGCTGCCAGCACTTGCTTGGGTGAGGGACTTGGACCCTTTCCTCTTGTGGCAGGTGAGTCCTGAAATCAATCTTTTTTGTTCCTCTTTCTGGCTAAAAATTCCAACCAGAGGTGAGGAAACATTTTCTTGTAAACTGATGTGTTTCTGCCAAATACTTTGCTGACTGGAAAGGGTTTAATTGAAAAGTTCCTGCTCAGTTCTGGTGCACCCTGACACCAAACTCAGCAAGAATTGGGGCATGCACAGACCCAAACCAGAAGGTTACAAACTGGTGCAGTCCCAATGAATATAGTCATTTCCCTTATGTATCATATCAGTTTAGCTAGATAGTTAAATTCAGTTAACTGAGTATAGCCTAATCAGAGTAATTGAGCAAAAGCAGCAACATAACCTGTGCAAGAGTCAGGGGTTGTTCTTTTGTTCTGCTCACGCTGCCTGGGGCAAAGCAGCCCTTTAGTCTTCCTGACAGTGTTAGAAATTAATATAAAGTGAAGACATATGGATTCATTCTCCTCCCAACTATTGTCAAGCAACCTGGGAGCAATTCCACTAAAATCAGTTGTTATGGTCTAAAGGTCAAAAGCTCAGGATTTTTATAAAATTTGGTCTGACAAAGAAAGTATTTCTTTTGTTCCTGGCTGCTTCTGATTTGCTGGGTTTTCTCTGTGGTGCCTACTTCAGTATCAGTGAATGGGTTTCTTTCTAGACATTTTCTTCTTAAATTTTCGTACAGGTTTATGTTTTTAATGTGAGCTGAATGTTTGGTAGCTGGAGAAAAAGTCTCTCCTGCAGAAGAACAGTGAACAATTGCAATGGAAACATTAAATGGCCAGCTTGTGATTAAGGAAGCACTCGTGTTCAACACTGGGAAATATCTGACTCTCACTGAGTTTTAATAAAAATCAGTCAGTCAAAAATGGTGACATCTGCATGTGATCAGTGACTCCCATATCCCTGATGTAGTCAAGTCCACGACCTTTCTCTAGTGAGGAAATGGGGGTAACCCTTGGACTTGGAAGTGTATTTGTGGATCTTAAAAGTTATGGAGAGGAGCGGTCACTGCTGCTTCTGAAGAGAAGTTATGCAAACCCTCCCGCACGAAGGACTTGATCCAAAGCCTATCGAGTTGGACTGGGAATGTTTCTGTAAACTTCCCTGGACTTGGCCCACATCTCAGAGCCTGCGGGATGTGTCCTTCCTTGGGCTCTCTTCCTGAAGTGCCCATGCACGGAAGCTTCTTGGTACAGAACTGGAATCGGCCTTTCCAGTGTTACCTGAGCCCCTGGCTTACCCCAGGCTCTGCTCATCAAGGGCACTCGCACACAGCAGCCTTCTGCTGGCTTCAGGGAGCAAGTGGGAGAGGTGGAGGAGGGACCTCGACGAGTGCTCCCGGTGTGAGCACCAGTCCCTGCTCCCTGCTGTTTCACCTGGAGATTCATTTACCTGCTATTGTAGCTGTGCAGGAACAGGGACTCTGCTCCATGCCTTCCCCTGTCCGGGTGAAGTTCTCAGAGGGTTTCTGGAAAAGCTGTTGACCTTCAATAGCCAACATTGAGAGGAAATGTTTGCACTGGCCAAGACTTATTCTTGTTTGTTCAAAACTGAGCCCAGGACTCCCTGCAGGGCAGAGAGCAAGGTAGCTTGGTCCCTAAGTGTTGGCCTGGCCTTTCATTTAGGAAGAGTAAAAAATATTAGAGCCCACCTGGCCAGCATCTACCCCAGGCTTGATTCTGTGAGAATTCAGTAAAGACAGTTACTAAGCCCCAGGTGGACAGAAATATCTCTTAATGCTCTCAGACCTGGTCTTTACTTCAGGATACAGACACACCTCTACCCCTGGGGACATTGTTCTGTGGGGTCTGGTTCAGTACCTGACATTAGGATGCCAAAAAACCCCCTGAGGCTTGCCCTCACCCTTCCAGTGTGATTTAGAGAAGTCAGGTGAACCTTATTTCAACCTTGTTCTTGAGTTCTAAGTGGTTGTTTCATTTAGGACATTTGACTAAAAGCCTTTTTCATGGAACCTGCTTCTGCAGGAAAGATGCCAGCAATTAATGAAAGATGATAAAATAATAAAAGAAGTAATACATTAATTATATTATCCTTGCACATTTGGGCAGTCTTTTTCATTATATCCTCTTTATGGACATCCTCCAGCAACAATTGAAGAGCTTCTTTATTGCTGTTCTGTGACTGTTTTGGTTTCTAGACATTAACAAGCTATTTAAATGCAAAAGTTTTCTCTTGCTCATCCATTTCCTACTGGTAGATTTGATTCCTATAACAAAAAAACCCTGCAATATGTTGCATTTATACAATTTCTCTGTGTGTAGGAATACTCATATCAAAAGGAATTTGGATCTTTGACTTTCTTCTTTTTCTTTCTCCTTCCTGCAAACACGAAGAGATGCAAATATTCCTTTCCTGTATAAAATACAAAGGATTATTTCCTTTTATACTCTTTTGGTTGAGTAGCACAGTACTGCGTAGCCCCATTGTTTTGATTACTGAGACAGGATTTTCTGAGCAGAGAAACCAGAGTGAGCCCATCAGCCCACAGGGCAATGATTTCTCAGCACCTTGGAAACTGCAGCCTCTATTCCTCCTGGGCTGGGTGGGAATCATGCTGGAAGTTATGGGCAGATTCCTCTCACACAAATTCCAAGGCTCACCAACTCCTTTGGTGCTAATTCTTCTAACACCAACACAAGCACTGGTTTGGAGGCACCATTCAAAGCTTGACTCTGCTTTTGTACAGAACATAAATAGCTCTCCAGGCAACTCTGACTGCTGGCATCAAAACAGGGCATCTGGTGGGAAGAGCTTTTTTTAGACCCCAGATTTAACAGGCAGGCTGGATTATTTAGAAACAAGAAAGGTAGGTATGGTCAAGCCCAACTAGAAAACCGAAGGGGGATTACCTGGTACTTTATTCATTCACTCCACTTCCCCCAAATGCCTTCTGACAACTGCTTAAGAAAGGCAACAGCAGGACCAGGTCTGGGAGGAGGTGATTCCTAGGCTGCCTATGAACCACAGCTCTGTTTGCTACAGAGTATGTGTATGTCCTACACAAAGATCAAATGCTGCATCTGATTTTTCATTCTTCAATAACCCTGTGGCTACAGAGGTTGATGAAAACTGCCAAGGTTCTCAATGTTATTTTTATTTAGCCCGTTTTTACCCACCTGCACTTTTTCCAAAGGACTTGTTCCAGATCCATATATATATATATTTAAATTCTCAACTATCAAACAGTAGTTTGCCATCCTGGAAAAAGAATGTCAATGAATTTTCAATTCTTTATGTTGAGTAATTGATTAATTGGCACATTTATCTCTAAATCAGCAGCAATAAATTCTATCATTTTTAATCTTGACCTAAAAGTACTAAGCCACTTCTAATTGCCACTGTTGCTGCTGTAAAATGACTAATTAAACTGCATTCATATCATAATCTTTGTTGCTTCTGAACAGTCTAATTGCAGTCACATCAGTGACTCAGTGCCAAGAAAGGAAAGGACCTTGCTTTTGCTTTCTCTCAGGAATTATTTGAATAGGAAGACCTGATATGAACACTGGCCTCTAATTTTGTTTATTGTTGCAATGGTATTTATTGCCTGCATTGAGTCCCAAGGTGCTGAGTGTTTCACAAACCCAAGACAAGACAGTTCTAAGCCTGAGAGTTAAAAGAAGAAGGTAAGTAAGATAAGTAAGAAGGTAAGAAAAGATATGGATAAGTAGGTAAGCACAAAATCATGATGAAGCACTACAACAAATACCAGTTCCAGAGTATGAGAACTTTTGCAAAGTTTTCACCAGGCAGCAAAGCAAATGCGAGTCATGAGGAGACATTTAATTTTATTATGCGATTTATGGAATTATTTTCTAGCAATTCAACAAAGAATTCAATTGTTTTGAATTTTCAATTCAAAAACAATTGTTTTTCAACAATTCAAACACAAAGACCCTGGAAGTCAGCTTTAGCCTGACCTTTGTATACATTCCTAAGAAAAGGGATAGAGCCCAAAATCCCACCATTATGGTGAATCATAAATTCTGGGGGCCACAGGCAGCTGGGATTAATGAACAGTTGAGTGGCCCAAGGATTAGGATGACCATGTCCAGGTTTCCTTTATTCTCGTGCCTTCTCCATGCTGAACACAGCTCAGCCTGACTGGCTGATCCAGCCCTCCTGTACTGTCATCATGTACAAACAGGATGTGTGAAGTGGCACTTTAACCTTGTGAAAAATAGAGTTTTCTAACAAAGAAACAGAGCAGAATCCAGACAGGCCTTCTTTGAAGCTAGGGGAACTGGGGATGTTTTCTGACAGACAAAATACCTCCACCCTTCCTGTGTGAGTTGTGCAAACTGCTGAGAGACTTGAGTGGCAGCTTCAAGTTGTAAAAATCTAAAAAAAAACAACACCTAAAAAGAAGCAAAAATAATAAAGGACTCAAATCCTGCTGGATTAAGCTGAGGCCCAACTTCTAAACTTTTGGGAACTAAGTCAGCATAAAACCCATCTAACAAAGTTACAATGCTTTCCATCCCTGGTTCTTGGATTCTTGTTCTGGTTTGTTCATTATCAGCTCAAGTTCCGTAGCTGCAGCTTTATTATCATTCTAATTCCACATATAGTTTGCAGGTGAAAAGAATTTTGAAACTGTACCAGATGTGATCTGAAAGAAACAGAAAAAAAGAAGCCCAGACCACCATAATTCTGTAACCATGAATTTAGATTTTGTAAACTTTAGCCTGCTTATTGCATGTGACAGTGTTACGTTGTAAGGGGTTCTATTGCCTCAAACAGAGAGTCTCCAAACCTGAGAAACCTTGTTTAATCATAAAATTGATTAAAGAAATCCAAAACAACTAGAAAAACACCAGATTTATCAAGACTCAGCATGAGCGTAATGAACATTCCTTTTGCCTCCTTATTACAGCTTCCCATCGTCCCAAGGACAGCACAGGGAGCAGCTGAGTTCCATAGGATGCTGGAGACAGGCACTGGCAAGGCAGAATGAAATAGGGAGAGGAAGCTCTTAGCACAGTTTTCTCTCAGCAGTTCAAATGCCCGTGGGTGTAGATTAGCCACAGGTGTTTTTAAATACAGGGGAGCGAGAAGAGAGGGCATGTGGACACGAAGAGCAGTGGGATTCTCATCTCACGGACATCTGAGGTCTGAAAGGACAGAACACCTCCTCGCCACGCTGGGAAAAGCCCCACAGTTTGCTGCTTCGTGGTGTGGGTACCGAGCGGAACACGAGCAGTGTAACTCTGCTCCCGGGGGTCAGCTCCGGGGTGCCAGAGGGCTGTGGGTGAATGCTGATGACATCCACTGTTGGTTTTTTGATGTTTTTGAATCAGTGAGGAATACAGTTAACACTTTTAAAAAAGGACTTTCGGGTTTGGGGTTTTTCTCAGGAAGGGGGTTTGGGGGTTTCTCCTATGCCATCTTTGGTTAATTTGCAGGGAATTTCCCAGCTACAGCGCTAGCAAATGGTGGGCAGTGACCGAGTGGATGGGGCAATGAGCTCAAGAGGAAATAGGGCTGTGAAGCCAGCCAATTTAATCTCCTCCATGTAAAATCCTGTAGATGAGAAGGAACCCCCAGCTGATGGCCATCTTTCATCAGATATTTCTGTCATTTGAAGTTTCCTCTATGAGGATTATAAAGCATAAAAGTAGGGAGTATTAATCACAACTAATTTGATTGTTAAAATGACCTCTATAATTTCTTTAGGGTTTTCTCTGCTTTCAGAACACCCAATTACTCCATCTTGTGCTTTAAAAGCAATATGAAAATTACTCTGAAGAACAGCTAAAGAACACGGAGAGAATTTGTCTTGTTTCTTAAATAAAAGGCTCCTTCTACTTCATTATTGCCTTAAAATTAGCAGAGATCCCTGGTCATTTCTGTTTTTCCTAGATGGGGCTGGGTAATTTGGAAGGTGTGTGTTGTCATTTCTCTGATCACAGGTGCCAGGGTGGGAGTAATCTGTCTCTGAGAGAGAGAGTTGATGTCTTATATACCAAACACCCTCAACTGCAATGAAACAACTGTGAAAACCAAACCCACCAAGGGTCCCTGGAGCCATCTGACAGATCATCTCCACAGCTGCCAGCCTCTTGCCTCTGGTGATGTCCTGACTCACCAGCTGCAAGGCACCATGGGTTGCTGACCCAGACAGGAGCTGGCTGAGGTAGTCTGAAAAAAAGAAATAATAGCATACACTAAAAAAAATTAAATGCCTCAGATTTCCTTCCTTGTCATGAAAAAGAAAAAAAAAAAGATGCAAGTTCAGTTTAAAAGAGAAAATTTCAGGAAATCTTTGTGTAAATGGGATAATTCCTGGCCCTTACTGAGAGTTTTTCATCCCATTTCCTCCTTTTTTTCTCCATGTGTGCCAGGTAATACATGATGTAATGCTCACATCCACGGAGTGATTTGTACAATAGTCGGATATCAAATACAGCTAAAATAGTTTAACTGGAAGAAGCCACGATGGGACGATGAGAATTTTTGGCCCCAGCCCCTCTGTACCATGGAGTGATTGTTCATGGGAAGGAATGGGATTGCTGGTGGACTTCCTTGGGTTTATTTAAATGGTGTCAAATCCATTTCTCATGGTGCTTTTGCCTTCAAACCTGTGGCTGAGCATCTTCACCACAGCCCTGGAGCTGCTGTATGAGGTGGCTGTATTGAAGTAGCAATGATGGGTTCAAATCCCTGTGGGAGAATTCTCCGTCATGGAAATGGAGGAAGATGTTCCCCTGAGTCGCTCGGAAAGATCTCTTGGAAGACCTTGCATGGCTTAAAAATTCTAACAAAGTCCATAAACTGTTGAGAAGTTCTGATTGCCAGAAAATAATCGTTCTTGCTTGATTTGAATTTCAAGTTTTTTTCCAGTGCCATGGGAGCTGTAATTTTGAAACCTGGGAATCACACAGAGCCACTCGCTCTAGGACAGGGCAGGGAGACAAAAAAAGGGCAAGTCTGGGGCTCAGACTGCAGTGATGGGGCTGTAGCAGAGGGGCTTCTTTGGCCCGAGAGTTTAAAACTCAGTGAAATGCTGAATCACTCAACTGGCAAAGCTGAAATTACTCCTCTGATAAAATCTGTTACCTCTGCTGTTCTCTGTGTGGCTTGTCCTGGAAAAATACAGTTCATAGCTTATTCTTCACAAGTAAGGAATACAAAAGAGTGTGATGCTACGTATTTGCCATGAAAAAACTTTATTACAAATTGATTTTGAAAGTAATTCTTAGCAGATACATTTTGGGGAGACTGTTGTATGGCAAGCTCTGGAACATGAAACTCTGGTAACTCTATGAAAATCAAAATTTACACATTAGTAAACCCTAAAATAGTCCCTGTCCTAGACTTTAGAATAATCTACAAATGGATCATTTTTCAACCTACAGACTTCAGAAACTACCTTTAGACAGATCCAAGGAAGAATTTTATTTGCCAATAAAATTTTCCAAAGGAGCTGTTTTAGAAATGGTTAGAACATAATGTAATTGCTTTATCTAACATTTTCTTCTAATGGTTTTGGTTTCCTATGACTAAGAGTTTGGGACAGAGACATCTTATTATTCATGCATTAGAAAACAATTTCATCCCTATTTTAAAAACAAATGTCCATATAAACCCAAGTGCTGGGCTGCCTTTTAAATATTTTTCATCAAATCCATTAATCCTCCAAACCCTGAGTCCATTTGTGATTAGATTAATCTGTCACATTAGATAGCATCCTTTCTAAAATAGTAATCAGTGGAACATTAAGTGACAACGCCCACATGGTGACCTGCAGATTGCAGAGGCAAGGCCCAAAAAGATATTAGTGAACAAACTTTCAATCTTTCTCCAAATTTGTAAGATTTTTAAACTGCCAAAATTTAAAAATAGCACACTGCATTGCCATGAACATAATTAAAAAGGAACAATAAATCCATAGAATTAGAGATGCTACATTAGCAGATTCATACAACCAGAATGTACCTTCAGTCTTTGTTTTGCTACAGTCCAGTAGCCAGATTTCACAGCAGTAAATCTCTGAAATGTATTTTTGTACTTTTAACAGTCCTTTTCATATGGATGCTTCAGTACAGGGTAAACATGACCAAACCCTCCAATTTTTTTTAATAGACAAAATCACCTAATAATAAAAAGAAAAATAATGAAACTCCCAGAAGAAAATTTTAATTTCCTTATATTATATAAGCTGTTAGAAAAATACATTTGTAAATTTTTGGCAAACTTACTGTAGTCAACTGCAGTTTTCCGTGGCACAAAAATAACTAAATTCCTGTTTTAAGGGAATATCTCAAGTGAAATGTCAGTGGAGAAACATCTTGGTGGTTTTACATTAAATTGTGCTTCCAAAACTCCATTTGTAATCTTGTCATAGAAATCAATTGTACAAGACAAACAATATGAAAAGCCTCTGAATTTTTTTCAGCACAAGAAGACTATTAACTGTAAAGGAATGAAATTTGAATAGGTAAATGAATTAATCCAGTTTTAATGTTAAATATTAAAGACAAACATTGTACTTCTTTTGGATGATGAAAAATTGCATCATTTGTCAGCTATGGTCTGATACTAGGAAGGGTCAATGTTCATAATGGCTATGAATTAATTTTATCTTAGTACTGTCATCACTACAGAGGCAACAGAGTTCATTTTTCTGTAGGTTTTTTTTAGTTAGCTTTGCTTGAGTTATTCTGTGAAATAACGTTCAAATTTTGTCCATATTGTTCTGTATTTATTCTTTTGTCCAACAAAGACAAGTTTTATATTTCATGGCACTCATAAAAGTTGATCTGTTGAGCAACTTCATTCCTAGTGAACATGGAAGTACTTTTCCTTTTGCACTCCTAGAGGATTTGTAAGAAGGCCCTGGCTGAACAGAGCTGGTCTGTGCTCACATTACCTTGTGGGCTGGGCTACCTCAGCCTCTTTACCCCAGTGGCCTAAGGAACTTGAGTTCAAGACATTACCCCTCTAAATTAAAAGTTTCTGTGCGTGGATTTGACGATGACTAGAAACTACATTTCAGTGATGACATCACCTAGCTTTGCTGTAAATACCAGCCACCTGTCTATTTTCTTTTAATTCCAGAAGTATTTGTCACTTGGTTGCCTGGACACCAATAATCAGAGCTCTTTTGAAGCTTTTTTTTCATTGAAAAACAATTAAACACTAATTTCAGGAAGCCTCTAGATGATCTATCAAAACAACTTGAATTCTTGACATTTCTCCCTCTTGCCTTGCTTTTCCTTACCTGTCACTTTGTATGCTTTTACAGCCATACTTTTTGTTTCCATACTGCAGCATTTGACCCTGCGCACTGCAGCAGTGCCGGTCACCAGCGAGCATTTCCTGATCACCCTCTGCTACAGCGACCTGCTCATCATATCTCATTATCAAATGCCAGGTAAAATACAATATATAGGCATTGTAGGCAGGAGACTTGCAAGGTTAATGCAAGTACAGCAGTAATTGCTCTTTGAATATAATTATACTTTCTTTGTATTCACTCAGCTATTTTCTTTTCCTAGAGACCAGGGTTCTGCTATGGAAAATGTTGCTCTCCATCAGACACCTTGTTATTGGACTGCTTGAGATTAATGCTCTTAAAATCAAAATACAATCTACAGAAGATGTCATGTCTTGGAAAATTGTTGCCAGAGATACTTTATTTAGTAAATTAGAAATCAGCAGTGACACATTGCTGTAGCATATCAAGTACAGCATAAGACTTCTCTGCAAAATTCTCATTTGAACAGGAAAGGTCTGAAACTAAGTAAAGAGTTTTTCTTGAGTTCAAAAGTTAAACATAACCATAACATTTGGTTCCCTTGTCAGTTTTGCATATTAGATAGGTAGAGTACAGTGCAGGGCCAACAAATGCATATCAAGGGCTGTATAATTTTTTGGATCCTACGGTGTTTTGTTTGCTTCTGTGGCACTTGAAGGCAGGAGATTTACCTAGGAATTATGTCAGTTTGGTGCAGAGTCAGGAAGAAAAATCATCATGTCAGTTTCTAAAAATAACTTAATTACAGCTAACAACAAGCTAATATTCAAGATCTCATTATTCTATCTCTATAGTCAGGTAAGTAAATATCTGAAGATTATCTGTGGTGTAGTACCCGGTGACTCCCAACCATGTTAAACATGCCATGTCATTGTAGCTTAAGAATAAATAAAGTGGAGGCAGGGGATTTAGCTGGTTGCCAAATAAATAGCAATGAATAGCATACTCACCTGAAATATTAACACCAATTCTAAGCAATAAGGAAATCAGATGCATGGGCCAGACTCCTTTTGAAACAAATTCATGACCTTCTATTCACTGAAAGTTAACTTCTAAATATACTTTTTCCAGGAAGTCTTCCAAAGGCAATCTACCCTGGAAACAAACTCGATTTAAAAAAACTTCACACAGACAAATGAAAATAGCAAGAGCAGTGCAGTAATTGACTGTACTTAACTTGTATATTTTTTTTTTAACTTTCCCTCTTGTTTAGGCTTTATGGTATTTTGGATGGTGAGGAAAAAAATCAAGGTCAAGTTGTCTGACATAATCTGTCTGCTTTGCAACATTACATTTTCCTTAAGATTACTGTAATCAGAGTTTAGTGAAGAAAAACTTCAGTCAAGCAGAAACTGTCTAAGCTGAGGGTTCATCAGAGATGTTCTCTAGTGCCTGCCCAGCCTGGAGCTTGTCTTGTACAATTTTTCTTCCAATGACCGTGACACGCACATCAGGAATTTGCCAAAAGTAAAAAGTTGAGAGACACTGTTGATACTGAAAGGAATCTGAATATCCAGGACAAAGAAAGTACTGAGTAACCAAAAGTGCTGGAATCAAAAACTGGCTCCAAATTTCATTGTGCAAAAGCATCCTGCTTTAGGGGAGCCATCAGAGGGACTTCTGCTGTAAATTGAACTCACCAGCTGAGAGTGTCTGAGGAAAAGGAAGATCAGCATGTACCAGTGAATATCAGGACTATTAGGAAATAATATCATGCAGAGATGAGAAAAGTGAGTGGAAATGCATTCACAGAAATACTTCCAAGAGCACGAGGAAAGTTTTAATTTGACAAGGAAGACTTGCTCTGCAACTTGTCACCCATATCTGGTCAGATATCCTGACAAAAAGTGTGAAAAAGGGTTAATGAGATGATGCTGGGAGTGGGGAGTTGATCTTACAAGAAGACACAGTGGTTCCTAGAGGTGGCCTGAACAAGCCCAGTTTTGACCATCTGTCAAACTGATTCTGCTCCCTAAATCAGAAGAAAACTCTTTGTATTTTCTGCTGAGTTATTTTATTGATTTAATCACCTATTTTATTTCTATTGATTTAATCACCTACATTGAATGGTCAGACAAGAGCCAGAACCAGTTGCACAGTAAATATACACATGGATAGGGAAGAGAAGTGGAGGAAGAGAAAGAGGAGGAAGAAAAGAAAAACAGGGATAATCCTTTCAATGGCAAGAAGTTGATGGATTGACTCAGCCTGTTTCTGGCAATCTAACCTAACTCAGCAAAGCACTGTTTGCTCAGCCTAGGAAAACTTGACAGGGCAGAAAGGAGATTTTGTCTATCAACAATCAACCAAATAAGACAGAAGTCAGTGCTGTTGCAAGAATAAATGGACATAAACTGGCCATGAACAGAGCTGGTCCTGCTGGTTCTGCTGCAAGTTAGTAGAGTGGTTTTAGGCTCCATACCAGCCAGATTCTGCAATTTCTAATGGGATTAGTCAAGAAAATGTGAAAGATATAAACACTGAGGGACACCCAATAAACACTCAAGTGAAAAACTTAGAACAGAGGGCATTACTTTTTCACCCACCGAGCATTTATAAGCATTCAGCAACAGGATTCTGCTGTCGGAGGGTGTTACAGAGGCCACAAGGATAAATGGGCTCATAAATAGGCTTTATCCACAGGATAAAGAGGCAGGATGCCTTTTCAAGTCCTAGATCCAAAGTGATCACTGCAGAGGCAAATGAACCAAATTCCATGTGCTGCATTCCAAAGAGACCAAATGAGCATTCTTACCTGGCCAAAATATTTCCTTGCTTAAGACTAGGGTATCAGATAGTGCAAAACAAGTACAGCTTGTAGGCAAGTTTTCCATTGCTCAATTAAAAATATTTCACTTTTATTCTCCATCATCCATCACTTTGCTGTTATTGATTTCAAATGCTGTAGAGACTAATTGGTAAGCATAGAAAATTGAACTGATGAAAGTGAGTATTTAATTAATACAAAATCCAGTTTTGTAGATCTTATTTCCATTATTTGATTCAAGTAATTTAGTTTTCATATCACAGGTTTGTGTTCCAGAGATGCATAATACACAAGATCTAGCAAATGGTTGTACCTCTATTACAGAGTTCCACAAAATACTATATTGTCAAGTCAAAATAGTCAAAAATTGTGAACGAGATCCCAATAATCAGGACACATCTTTAAAAATACATTTCAAAAGGAATCAAGAAAATTCTGACTACACTAAAATCAATGACAAACCTTTTGTAAAGTCAATGACAAAATCCATATGGGATTAGTTTTAATTGCCTTTTGTTTTTTATGAGTCTTCAGGACTCACCTACTTGCCATTTCCAGTCTCTGTAATCAAAAAATTAATTTTCCTCTTTAACTGACTGATGGAGTTTTCCCATAGCCTAATAAGTCCAGGAGTTGAGGCAATAAGAGAAGGACAAGTTATCATAAGGTTTGTGCTCTAATTAAGTGTCTCCAGTCAATTGGAGAACAAATTTTTCTTTTAAACTCATCCTGCAGGAAAAGAGTAGTGTCTCACAGGGAGACTTGATGAATTGGACAGGAGTGCCCTGGAATTAAGGGCTGGGAGTGTGGTCCAGACAATCCTGAGAAGGTGGAAGGACCAAGCTGGGAGGGAGAGTGGGATGTAGATCTCAGCTCAGCTGTCCTTGCCACTGTGCCTCAGGGAGGAGGAGGGTGGCAGCAGTGATGTCTGCTTTTGGGACTGTCCACCTCCTTCCTTGTTGCTGCCACCTCTTCTGCCCTGCAGAGGCTGGAGCTGCTGGTCCTGTTCCGCAGATGGCACAGGAGGGGTGCAGTGGGAGCAGAGCTGTCACATTGTGACTTCATCTGTGCCTGGTGTCACACCTGCTTGCCAGGCTGCATGTGGGATGGAGGGAATGCAGAGGACTACCCTTGGAAAATGTTTAATTTGAGGCCACTTATGGTCAGTTCAAGCTTGGCACTTCAAACAATGGCAGCGGATTGATGTAATTTACAGAAGATGGATTTATCTTCTGCTGATGTTCAGTGACTTTATCTTTTAGACTTGACAGACTTCATTCCTGGGAGCTGCTTCATACAGGAATGGTGATAGTGGAGCAGTGAAGACCTCTCTTGAGGCTGAAAAAAGCACATGGAAAATAGCTGGAAATATCTGCTTGGAAGATAAGAGCTTAGCCTAAGAAGGGAAAAAACCCCAAAACTGCAAGAAACAGGAATGACAGGAGGGGGTCAAGAGGGACAGAAATGTTTTAAACTAAAAATAAACCTCAATTCTGAAACTTAAATATATAAAGCTGTCTATTAAAAAATAGTACCAGATTACATCTCTACAGTGCCAAATAATTAATAATTTTAATAACCCTAATAAATTTGGATTTCATCAAAATCTTGTTGCATATCATTGACTGTTCCAAGCAAAGACTATGAGTTCTTAAGGGAGACCAGCATCTGTGTTAAAATGTACACTGCTGACATCTTTCCCAGGTACATCAATTATAATTAAAGTGTAATAAGAATGCCAGGATGGACTTCTCAGGCACTTTCATGCTGGAGCCCGAACATTTAAAATTAAATCCATTAATTGTAACTACTGTACGTTTGTGATCTCTCAGATAGCGTACAAACTAATTCATTGCTTTTGCAGCCATGCCAGTCTTTGTTAATTAAGGTTTGTGATTTATTTAATTTGAGCAGGGATGTATCAGAGTGCCCCAAACTGGAGAGATAAAAGTTCATTAGTTTGTACTGTTTAAGACAATTTGGAATCTGAAAATGAAAAATGTTTCTAGGCGCCTGACAAAAATTGATTAACAAAATGGTCTCTAATTGTTTAAAGGAAAGCTCCATATTTTCTTCAACCCACCCATCCGAAAGTTCATCTTTAAGAAGCTCTTCTCATGCTGAAGTGGCTCTGAAATACATTTGAAGCTAAAAGGCTGATTTAAAATTATTTTTGGCATTGCTTAGGGGAGGAGGGAGCCACTGTGCTGTCATCATCTGGAATGCTTTCTTTCTTTCTTCTCTTTCCACACACAGCAGCCAACACCACAGTCTCTGACTGAGAGTGAAATATTAACAAAAGTGTTCCTCCAAAAATTTATTCAGGTAGGAGTTTCTCTGCTTTGCAAGTGTGAAAGAGAGCTGAAGAGTGTGGGACTGATATGACCAAGTCGCGGCTCAGAGGAGACACCCCTTTGTCATCAGCAAGATCTCAGCAGTAGAGCAATAATCCTGACCACAGACTGGTGAGTCTCATCGTGAGGTTGGTACTGGCAGAGTCACAACAGTGATCCCAAAAGAAACCCAGAGCAACCAGATGAGATGTAAACAACCACACCACAGCCATTAGTTTGGTGAACTGAGTCACAGAGTCAGAGAAGAGCTGAGGCTGGAAGGGACCTGTGGACAAAGCAGGACAACAGATCGCTCAGCACACTGTGCAGTGTAGGTTTGAATGTCCCCAAGGATGGAGGTTTCATAAGATATCTCTCTGAGTCCCATCCAGAGTGTTACACCACCAGCAGCAGCATGAAAAGTTTCTTCCTAATATCTAGCTGAAAATAATCTAATTTCCCTCGTAGCAACTTGCGTCCTTAAGATGACTTTGGTTCCACCTTCACTACACACTCCAATTTGATGGTAATAAAATGCAGGAAGGTCTTTCCTTCAGCTTCTGGTCTCAAGGCTGAACAAACCAAATCCTTTCAGCCTCTCTTTGTATCACACACTCCAGTCCCTCATCATGTTGTCGGTCCTCTGATGATTTCCTCCAGTATTTCAAAATCTTTCTTGCCCTGAAGAGCCCAGAACTGCATGCAGCTCTCCAGGTGCACTCTCAGAGAGAAGGGGGTGCCAAGAGTGCAGGGAGAAGTTCCATCAGGCTGCTGGCTATGCTCTAGGTAATACAACCTGCTACACAGCTGGTTTGCTGTGCTGCAAGGGCACACTGGCCACACATGTTCAATGTCTTGCCTAGGTGCAGCCCAGGCCCTTCTGTGCACAGGTGTTTTCCAGCTGGCTTACTTGGTCATGGTTATACAGCAGGTGAGTAGAAGTGCTTGGCATTTAAACTACACCTCCAGAATGCTGTGGCATCTTCATCTCTTCCTAACGGCACTTTGAAAATCCAAATTTACTGGAAGAGATCAAAAGAAAAATGTCATTTCTGTGTCTTTTTCTGGAGTAGATACTAACTACAATCTTTAGAATTGGTAAAATGTAAATTATTCATCAGTCTCTGACACTTTTTTCAACATCTTTCTGTGACACTAATAATAATCCTGAATAATTTTATTGCTCATCTGTCATTCAGGTCTTAAAATCTGTTTGGAAGTGCCGAAGCATCATTGCTCCTACTTTAAGGATAATTTTTTTATATTGTTTTATTTTCCTTATTTTCTTTACTGGCTTGTTTTCAGTCACATGGAAAGTGAACTGACTCTAGCTAACTTCAGCCTTGCACATGGCAAGTGCCCAATCTCATAATGAGCTGTCAGTCAGTCAGCACATCCAGTGGCCTGAACCCCTCATAAGGGAGGAGTTTAGAAAAGGAAGGAAGTGACTCTCTGTGTGGAGAGGTCTAGATGAAGAGGTTAGACCAGATGCTAATATTTAGACAGCTAAAATTAGATTACACTGATGTCACTTATAAAGAAATATAAGAGTAGGTAGGAGTAAAATTCAGGAACTTTATTCTAAGGCAGCATAAACTGTCTTTACTCCTACTGAATTCTGTGTACTCATGCTCATTTTTATCAATGGCAAACCTAAATGAATGGATATGAGCCATGCAAAATTTAAAATTAAAGAAGAACCCATACAGCTCATATAAGACTAACCTAAAACATTCATGCAGAAGATTAATCTGAATAACTTGAATGATACATAGTTGTAAATCAGAACCATTTTTCAGAATCTCATGGCTAGCTGTAGTAAATTCTCCAGAGTAATTTTAAATATCAAAATGCTATTGTTTCCCCTTAGTAATCTAAACCGATTTTTTGTTTGTTTGTTTGTTTTTTGTTTTGTTGGTTTTTTTGCTTTCTTGTAATTATTTTCCACCAGATCATAATTTGTGTCCCTTAAATACTTTTTGAATGAGTCTTCAAAATATGAATTTATTGTCTGTCCTTAATTTCAAGCTGCTTCCAGATGAAGGCCACTTCCACCTCATAAGAACTAGTCAGGGAAAATTTACTTTCTGGGTGGACATGGTACTGACAGGTGTTTTCATTTTTTTTATTTTCACTGTTACAGGAGCCCAGGCCTTGTGCAACAAACAACCCATCTGAGTGTTCATACTTAATGAACAGAGGTTGGGGTGTACTGGGATTTTCTTCAGACATTCAAGACTGTTAACATTTGTAATTATGAGTAAATTGTTATGAAGGACCTCTTTAAATTCTTTTGTGAATTCCCGCATGGAAACACATCCATAAATCCTTGTATCAATACATGCACATGTAAGTATGCATGTGTGTGTGTGCTTTTCTGGATCACAGGGAAGCTCAGGTGACCTAATTTAAAGAAATAATCTGGTCTGTTTTTTCTCAAACCACATGAAAGATCTGACTTTGACAAGGTTTTTGTTTACATGGGCACCAAGGGAGGGTGAAAATACTCCAACCAATATAAATAGGAAATTAAATGGAACATGTTTTAACAACAGCTAGATGTGTACTTGCCAATAACACACGTTTCTCTCAAGATAAAATCAACATGTTGGAATTGCTTGGAATGCCAATTTTTATAATGCTTATGTTTAGGGAAAGCTTCCAGGTGTATCAAAGGTGAGCCAAAGATAGTAAGGTAAATATGAAGTTATGCTTGTGTTCACTTGAGGGTAATTATTCTTTAAAATTGGGCTTTCAAGTACATGTAAGAATTCTGAATGCTCCATTCCTATTAAAATAAACAGTTCAGGTTTTAGGTAGATGATCTTGAAAAAGATGATCCTAATCTTTACTATCTAGCTGAACATCTTTGCAGCAATAGTATTTGAATTAAATATGTTTATATTTTTAAACCCCAGAAAACAAAACAGGATTTGTGGTTAACTAACATTTGCCAAATAACATAATAATGTCTTACAACTATAGCTCTAAAACTATAATAAGCCCTTACCCCCAGTGCTCCTCCAGAAGACTGGATTCTGAAAATAAATGATCTTGCTCCATCAGAAGCTGTGAATGAAATGTAGCCACCTCTGAGGGGGAAATTTCGCAATGTAGCTATTATAAAGGAGCTGGGACTATAGGCTAATAACTTTTTCATCTTAGAAACTGTGGACATAAGGTCCCTCATCTCTTCAGCTCAGCATGCCTTCAGAGGAATAAGGTGTCAATACTGAGAAAGGTAAGACTTGTTTGACTTTTTTACATCCTTAAGAGCAGGGACAGCAGGCAACCAATAGATATTTGTAGATTTCTAATGGAAACCACCAAAATCTCACTGACCCAAGCCAACAAAACATGGAATGGTGGCCCCAGACTGCAATCCAAATGCATCACTGTAGTTTGCTGATGTGATTAGCTCTGTAGTATAGGATGGAGCCTGTCCATTTTTCAAAACTGGGCCAAAGCCTTGAACAGTTGTTTTGGTAATGTAGATGAGCCTTTAGGTCTTAATAGTTCCTACAATTACTGCTGAATCTGGCCTTGGCTCAGGAATAAACTCCTTGTATTGAAAAGATTTACTACCCTAACTATATCTGTATCTCAATTTAATGAAAATGTTAAGGATAATTTGATGGTCTCTTGCCAGTGTAATTTTAAATAAAATGTCTTCATTCCTTGGCAGTGTCTATTGGCACTCAGGTTTAACTAAAGGAAGTGCTTAAGTGAAGTGCTTTTTACATTACAGTCTTGCCAGTATCTTCTCTGATAGAATAGATTTAATTTTCAGTGTTTTACCCAGAGTAAATAAATTAAAAAAAAAAAAATTACCTCCCACCATCAGTCCTATGGTAGCAAACCTTACTAAAAGCATTACTAAAAATCAGATATTGGCCTATCACAGTATTTGGACTAATCTCAAGCCTCATCTCCTGTAAATTAAAGCATTTTTAACTTATTTACTGCTCATTTTTTATGCACTCTTGTAAAAAATCTTTCTATACCTTGGGAAATAATGTAGCACATAATGAGGTGCTGTCAGTGCATCTTAGATTTTCATCACAGTTCAGCAAGTCAGCAAAAAAGTTTAGGACACTTTATTATAATTGCATAGGGAATGGAAAGTAATGGTAAGGTGGTGACAATTTGGCCATCATACCCTACAGAATTGAGCAATTGCCAAATACAGTCTTGATTGTTTACCCTGTCTAAATCAGGAAAGTGTGTACAGAACGAGGCTGGAAAGACAATGCATCAGAACTTAAATTGTTTGGAGATAGTCTGAGAATAGAAAACAAGATTGT
Organism: Tichodroma muraria; assembly: GCA_013390105.1. Classification (NCBI taxonomy): domain Eukaryota; kingdom Metazoa; phylum Chordata; class Aves; order Passeriformes; family Sittidae; genus Tichodroma; species Tichodroma muraria. The sequence goes on along the minus strand of WAAG01084884.1, from coordinate 15,935 downwards.
AGATATAAAATAGTGCTCATTAAAAGGGTAAAATGTGTAATACTTATTTTCCTTCTAAAATTTAAGCGACATTGATTTGTTTTAATAAGTAGAAGGAGTATTTACAAAAATAAAAAAATCACCCTGACAGAGGCAGAGTGTGCTGCTACTTACATTAAGGTACCAGTAGCTCGTAATTTTAATCGTTCATAAGTCACCTCAGTAATGTTATCCTTGGCACCCAGCACAACAACTCAAGAACTTCATCACTGCTGGGAAGGAATGATTTTTCTTGTTATTATTGCTACCCACCAAATCTTCATTCCTCTTTTTCTTCTGCTCAACAAGAGACATTCAGAAGTGTCAAGAGACTTTTAGAAGATGGCTTTGCTCCGAGCCACTCACAGTGAAAAAGGAAGATCTTACCACAGCCATATGGGCACCACAGATTTTTCCTGTCCCTTGGTACCTAGAAGCAGGCCCTGGAGGCACTCCATAGATAAATTTCTCTGTACTGTGGACTGAATCACACTTATATTTTCTACAACTGTGACTATCTTTGTGTTGCTATTTTAATTTCTATGGCGTGCATTTACAAGAAAAAGATGGTATTTGCACACACTTGGGAAACTTAATTTCAGGGAGTGATGAAAATGTTGAGTAATGACATCTTTTTAACAGACTGCATCTGATAAGCAACTGGACCAAGCCACCTGCACCTGGGAGCAGTGTGTACACATGCGTGCAGAGGTAAAAAGGCACAGTCACAGGGCAGAGAACTGTGACTAGGAGAACACTGAAAGTCTTGTGGAATGTGTAATAAAGAGATGAGAAAGATGGGAAAGATTGCAGCAGGTGAGGCAGGTGGGTTAACACAGCACATATACAAGAGCAGTATTCCTACATCCTTGAGTATGTGTTTGTCAGGGCCGTGCACTGCCCTGAACAGCTTCATCTGGGGCCCCCACTCACCCACCCCACCGCTCACCAGTCCATCTAAGCTCAGGTGAACCTGTCTGCAGCCCTTCCTCCCGGATGGACCTTGGACCTACATCATAGCACTGTCTGGCCTCTCAGGACTTGTCCACTCACCCTGCCTGGGGCCGTCAGTAAATCCTGTGTAACCACTGCCAGGCTCTGCCCTTTCTCTCTGGATCCTGTGGAATTCTGTTCTGACCTGGGAGGGCATGGCCTGTGCTGGGGTCGTGCTGGGGGCATCCACTTTGCTTCCTTTGTGGAGCAACCTGGTCTTGCTGCTACCTGGGAATATTAAACCAGTCATGGCCTTAAGGGGAGTATGCAAATCATAAAATCACAGAATGGCTTGGGTTGGAAGGGAGATCATCCAGTTCCAATCCCCCTGCCATGGATAAGGACACCTCATACTAGACTAAGTTGCTCAGAGTCCCATCCAACCAGTCCCTGAACACTTCCACGGATAGGGCACCCACAACTCCTCTGAACAATCTGTTCCAGTGCCTCACCACCCTCGCTATAAAGAATTTTTGTCTAATATATAATCTGAAACTACTCTCTTTTGGTTTAAATCCATTCCTCCTTGTCCTGTCACTACATTCCATTGTAAAAACTTTCTTTCCATCTTTCTTGCAGGCTCCCTTCAGGTACTGGAAGGCCACAATGAGGTCACTCCACAATGTTCTCTTCTCCAGGCTGAACAACCCCAATTCTCCCAACCTTTCCTCAAAGGAGAGGTGCTCCATCCTTCTAATCTTCTTGGTGGCCTCCTCTGCACTCAATCCAACAGGCTGAGGTACTTATTGTGCTGGGGACGCCAGAAATCACCAAGACTTCTCAGACACTAATCAGGTGGGCCTGTGTCATTTACCAACCACTTCTGCAGAAGGTAACAGCCAGGGTCAGCAGATCTTGTGTCCTTCTGACACTGAAGCTGCAACATGTCAAATGTGAATCAGTGAAAACCCTGCTTCACAGAAACTCCGCTCTCTGTAGTTTCACGTTTCTTTGGCTTCTTACATGAGAAGGGATTGCATCCCTAAGCTGTCTTTGCTACTGATAAAGATGGCACAAACCCATGACCTAACAGGTTGCTTTTGTGCTAATGAAAATTAATTAATTAACTGCTAGGGACACCTGGACTAGTCCTTTTTTGTATGAGACTTGTAAAGTTTATCAAAGCCAAAGTTAATTTGAAAAGAATCTTGTCATATTTGGAAAAAAAATTACTATAATTTGAATACAGAGTGGTGGGGTATTTCATCAGCGATGCAATGTGTTGAAACTATGAACAAACATTTGATGTGGTATTTCACAATACCCTAAACCCCATCTGCATTTGTAAACAGCATTTATGGAGGCCAGGCTTGCTTATACTGAGACGATGATATCTGGGGAAATGCCAGGCTAATGCTTACTCTTGCCAAGCACACATTCCCTTTTGAAAAGTCTGAAATTTTAAAACTTAGACTCTTCTGAATCACCCAGATACAATGAAATCTGAACAAATATTTCATTTGTCAGTCTAGCTTGACAACAGCTAAAGAGCACTGTGCTCTTGGTATAAACAGCTGCAAAGCGCATACATCCTCTCCTGACACGGGTGCTTGCCATTTGTTTGTTGTGATATGCCAATGTGAGAATTCACAAGTTAGAGCTCGTGAAATCAAATTTCCACTGAAGGGAATAAAAGCTGGATTTGGCCACCCATATTTATTTACCACCTTGAGCTGCAGACTGAGTAATTGCTTCTTGTTATTGCTGCTGCCTGTGCCACCTCTGTAACTGGAGGGACGCAGTCACCACGCTGAAAAAATGGAGAATGGGCTAAGAAATGTAAAACGGTCTCAGGTGTAGTTTCACTGTTCGGGTCTGCTGCTTTTACATTACAGCCTTTTTCTCTTTCCACTCCTCATCAGCTGAGGTCCTTTTCCTGAGCCCACGTCAGTCTCGGACTTCCTCGAGTGTGTTTCCATGGCTGTGTGCACGGTCACGGCTACACAGAAGCCTGTATTGGTGTGTTAGTCTTCACCCTGATCACGAGTCTTTGCAATGGGGCCATGTCCATCACATGTCCATCTTTTCCTGGAGAAGAGGAGGCTCAGGGATGACCTTATCTCTCCCTACAGCTCCCTGGAAGGAAGGGGTAGCCTAGGGGTCGGTTTCTTCTCCCGGCACAGGACGAGAGGAACCGGCCTTAGCTTACACCAGGGGATGTTCAGGTTGGACAATAGGAATTTTTTTCACAAAAAAGGGTGATTGAACATCGGAACGGGCTGCCCAGGGAGGTGGAGTCACCGTCCCTAGAGTTGTTTAAGAACTGGATGTGGCACTTAGTTGTTGGAGGTGTTTGGTCAAAAGTTCGGCTCTATGATCTCAGAGGTCTTTTTCAACCTTATTTATTCTGTGATACGCTTATGCTACTAAAAGTACAAATGATATATTTATATATATATATACACACATATATATATGTATGTGCGCGTGTGTAACAAGCGTGTTCCCATAGCCAAATGACGCTGAGGACGCAGCCCTACGCCAAAGCCCGGCTGGACCCTCAGCTCCGTTCTCGCCCTCAGCGCGGCCCGTCGGGGCAGGATGCGGCACCACAGCGCAGTCCAGCCCCAGCCGCCCCTGCACANGTTCGTGCGGCCCCCTCCGCTCGCCCTGCCGGCCGGCCGGGCCCCGCTCCCCATGGGATAAGCTGTAAACATGTTCAGCTTTGAAGGGGATTTCAAAACAAGGCCCAAGGTGTCCCTCGGAGGAGCGAGCAGGAAGGTAAGGAACGGCGCCCGCCTGTGCCTGTGTCTCTGTCGGTTCCGTCGCCCCCCGCCCTGTTATCGGTGCTTTTACCGTCGGGCCTTCAGAAATGGGAGCAGCGATGACTAAGGTTTAATAGAGGGGAAGAACCCTCCCCTCCTGATGATGTGTTTATCGCTGATCTCCTTGCCTTTCTGTTATTATTATTTTTTCTATAATCAGGCCACACCATCCCAGGCTTGTAGTGTAGTAAGAATTGTGGGAAGCGAGGAAATGTCTCCTTGGCTCGTCCCCCCCGCAGGCGATCGATCGATCCCGGGTGTTGTGGCCGGTGGCACCTCCCGAGCAGTCGCTCTCCAGGTCTTCCAGGGGGAAAGGACTCGGACACGTCCTGTCATTTCCCTCCAGAGGGAATGTCTGGCGTGGACCTGCCTCGCCGGGGGGATGTGGGACACACACGGCCTCACACAACCCGAATTGCTGGGGGAGGTTAATCCACGTGAGCCGGGGCTGCCGGTTTGGTCTCCGTCAAGTTTAGGTTCAGTCAATTTGTCGTGCGCAGGGTGAGTAGCAGTTCATTGTCAGCTGTACCAGACTATTTGATCTACTTGGGTTTATTGATGGGAAAGAAGCAGAATGGTTTATTCATATCTTGCTGATTGGACAGGGTAAGCAAATGTTTAGTCGGGCATTGAAGGGCACAGGACTTCCAAAGAAAAACAGAAAGGACAAAGTGTTTTAGAAGTGGCCTGATCTGTAGGGGTCACTTTAATTCGCTGCGAAAATACCGAGTCTCCCCGTTGTCACTGGAGATGACTGTGTAGGAAGCTAATGAGTGTTTCCATTAGTATTTTTGAATTTTAATTGGGTAAAAAAATAGGTCTTAAGTTTTTATTACTGTGCACTAAAACCAAGTTTGATTTTTGGAAACTATTAAGGTTTGGCAGTACAGTGAGGAAATGAGCAAAAATACAGCAGTATGTGATGTTAAAATCGCAGTGAGGTTTACATTTTGGCGTATTGACTTTATATGAAGAGATTGTATACAGAACTGTATTTAGATTATGCAGCTTTTCCTCTGATTCATCTTCTGTTTATCTTAAGACATTTCTGTTCATTAGGCCACGTAAACTGGCATTACGTGAGTCAAAATGCCATAAATGCTCCCCAGCTTAAGTAGGAGTTGGCAGAACATGCCCTGGTCCTCAGCTGTACACTTCAGGTACTTTGCAACTTTTGACCCTGACTTGCTCATAGTGTTGCTTGCTGAACATGTTGCCTCCTACAGAAGTAAACAACTGTCATAACATCTTCTTTTACACTTAGCAGTTCATGAAAATGTATCTGAATTATGTCTATTGTAATTATATGGGACAAATTTATTAATGTTATGCAGGCATAAATTTCCAAGGGCAAATATTGGCATGTAGAGGACTGGAAACTGAAATTGATGCGTAACCTTCACTCTGTGCACTAGAGGTTGTGGTTCATGATGAGATTGATACTGACTGGTGCACAGATTTCATGATTTTACATTGGTTCACCAAAGGGCTTGTGCTGCATCAGTGCAAATCAGTTACACGCAGCTTTGGGCATCGTGGTTACATAGACATCCTAGAGTGTCCTTCAAACAGCTGCTTATTTTCAGAAGCTATGTACAGTACTAACAAAAGAATTTATTTGAACAGTACTAAAAACTACTTTCTAAATGCAGTTTACCTGAACTTCTGTGAAAACACACTAAAGGAGAGATTGCTGTGGGAAGTGTTTATGTGGGTTCCATGTGATGCCTTAAGATTTTAGCTTTGTGTTTTTCAAATCCTGTACTGCATTAGTGCATAGCTGTAAACTCCATATAAAGTATAGTTAACTGTCTTCACATTTTGGTTAGACAAAACAATCCCTCTGGGCCTGTTATCCAGGGATACCCTACAGCGTCGGGCCCCGAAAAATATGAACAAAAGTGATTGGGAGTGGGGAGCAGACTGGGGGAATATGACTTTGTTACCTGAAGCTGTAATTGGAGGATTAATCTGATATGTAAATAGACTTTATATCTGTCTGAAAAACTCCTGACCATTGTCCATTTTGGATGTAGCCCCTTGGAGAGGCTTCGTCTGCCCTTAATGTACATGAAGGCCCTTCATTAAATATGTCTGCTTTTATCTTTTAACTTTGTCTGGTCTCTGTTTCTAGGTAAGCCTGAATTAGGCATCACGTGAGTTTCTCATTATTTCATTTCATAGGTTCCTTGGGATAATGTCTCATATGTATTTGCTTCAGTTTTACAGAAAGCTGAATTGTAAATTATCTCCTTTTGACTTCAGATGCGCATACAAAAAACCGTAATTTTTTGACAAATGCCCTTGCCCTCCCAAGTGGTGTGTAACTTCAGAAAGATCAACGCTGTACCTCCGCCATGCTTTTGGTAGCTAGCTGCATACTTAGTACTGCCTATTGTGATTCCTTTGGTGGAAGAAGGCACAATTCAGAAACACTGGGGCCATGCAGGCTGCTTAATGCAAAGAGTAACTCTTTCCCCAGTTTGGGGAAGTTTCCCAAATGTGGTTGCGCTACTGCAGAAAAATCACAAAACTTCCCCATACGGACACAGGGACGCCTGTTAGAGGAGCCAGTCAGTGCTAAAGTGCCAGTGGAGCCTGATGTGAATACAGCTACACCAAAATAGCGATCAGCAACAGTATTAGAAGTGTGGTTTTGCTGATGGGACTGCAGCTGCAAACAACAACTGTCTTGGTCACAGCTCACATGTGTTGACACCTGTCTGGCGCTGCCATGTGTGTCTGTAGTGTTCCCTTAGGCCTCACAAGGGGCTAACTTCTCTAAGTTATATCAGTAGGAGCACAATGATAGAAGTAAAACTGGGGACTTGCGTAATTGTGGCAGTTAGGTACTGAATCTAGTGTGCCTTCTCATCACTAGCTTATGTGGCATTTTTGAATTACAAAACCGGAGAGCTTCGGGTCTGTTTTTGCACTGTGTTCATCTTGCATTCATGTGTTATGGTCTGAACTGTGTATGCTCTTCAGAGGCACTTCAGTCCACCCATATCAAGCATCGCTTGTTTTTGTTCTAGTCACGGGCCTGCAAATTGATGTTCTCAAAATTACTACCTCAGTGACTGATCCTTTCAGAATATTACGGTAGCATTATAATAATGCATTGTACAAAAGTGAAAAAGTGTTGGTGGCATTGTCAGTGCTTGGACTTTTCCTTCCATACCTACTTTCAAGAATCTGCTGATTCATCTGGACTGTTTGCCCTGTTGTATATGTTTGAGGGTGTGGATACAGGGGTTTATTTACATTGTGATAAGCTAATTTTAGATGGTTTTATTTATTTATTTTTGGGGTAGTTTATCATCACCTTTAAAACATGGTTCTTTGCTTTATTAGGCTCTTCAAAAGAAATGTTCAAATTCAGTTTAATTGTAACTGATGAAACATATTTTTGTGCTTCTTAAGTAAAGTAGCCTCCAAAAATGATTGCTGTTATTGGAGTTCAATACAGGAACGTCTTGAATTACTCATGGACATTTTGTACAGGACACTAATTGTTGCCTGGAAGGCTGTGGCTGCAGAGAGTCTGTGGTGTGTTAGGCAGGAAATGCAGAGCTGTGCGTGAAGAGTTGGCTTGGGGTGCAGCTCAGATTGGCCTCACCCAACCCAACTGTGCAGGGTCTGGAGCAGATGGTCCCTTCACCTGGCTGCTTCCCAGCCCATCCCCTGTGTCACGTGCAGTGAACATATTTCTGCTGGGTGGAGTGTCACCAGGCCTTCTGGGGACAGCTGGCAGCTTTCACTGATTTTAGCATAAGGTTGAACACAGCAAAAAATCGGTTTAACCTTGTCAGCCTGATTGGGACAGTCAGGCCTAGAGTTACTTCATTAATTACAGTAGTACTAAGAAAAAATCCGAGGTAACAGTGCCTTACTACATCCATGCAGGGGATCCCCAGGCCGGTGCTGAGTCGTACGAGGGGCTCTGTAGCTCCACATTGTTTGATTACGTTGTGAAATGTATGAATGACACTTTGGAAGTCCAACAGGAAAAATGTGTAAAAGAATATTAAGCTAAATGCACAGTATCATTTGAATTATCTAAGCCATGCTTTTACAGATCCCAGGACTGTTTAAAATAAAGTATTTAAATTGTAATGCTTTGTGAGATGATTTTAAAAAACCCCTCCTTTTTCAGGATTTGTAAAGCAGATGAGTTAGCACGGTCACGAAAGTGAAAGTGAAAACATCATTGAGTTTGGGGTTCTTTTTGATCTTTGGCTTTTTTTGTAGAAGAGATAGAAGCTTAGTAAGGAGCAAATACTGATGACTCCATCTGTATTTTAGAAAGTCTCAGTAATTTCTTTTAATATTGACATTTTTACTAATCAGAGCTCTTCAGTTGACAAAGTTTGTTTATATTTTAATTTAGTAGTTACTGATTTGCTCTCTTAAATTAGTAGCATGACATTAAACATTAGATTCTTGTTTGTATTTCCCCTTGCTTTCAGCTGAAGTGCAGAGGTAGAACGTCAGAAGCATCTTGTTTGCTCTTTGTTGTCTGTATTCTATGAAATAACTTCTTGTGGAATTAAAATTTTACAAACAGTAGGCCCTAAAATTGCCAGTGTATGGAGAGATCTGCTCATGTTGGGATTGGTTGTTGTGGTAGATGCCTGTAGGATATAAGCATTGATGGGACATTAAAAAGGAATTTTATTTCTCTCTTACTGATTGACTGAGGAAAAAAGTTAATAATTTTAGGAAGGAATAATTTCTATTTTATTGTAACTTATTTGACCCTGCACCGTGCCACAATGGAAGTGAAATGATGTTAAGGATTTATAGCATGGGAATTGTAGATTAGAATTATAAATTGAGTGTTTATTTTTGAATGGTGGGAAAGAATTGCAGTGCCTTGCTCCCTAAGACCTTTGTCCCGTCAGGCACATGGTGTAGCTCTGTGTGCAGGTGCAGTTACTTATATACCTCATTCTGAGTCTGCTGTGTTTTATCCAGAGTCTTGCAGTGTCACAGCCTAAGTCTTGAAATACTCTTGGAATTTCAGATCTGTGGCGTAGAAGTATGAGGAGACCATCATGTTGTAAAATAATGCCTGTCAGTAGGAAACTACAGAGTTAATGCGTCCTTGATTCTTAGGCATTTTTTTCTCTCTGTGACATTTGAAATTCTCCTCATTTGAAAGCAAGCTATAAAAAATGGAGTTGTAGTTAGCTGTCAGCAGTGATGACGCTGTTATTTTCAGTTATGTGCTATTTTTTTAGATTCAAACCAAAAAAATTCTGCTTTTATAAATACATTTTCCCTGCTTGTTCCTGAGAAAATGATGAGTCATGGAACGGTTGGGCTTGGAAGGGACCTTAAAGATTACCCAGTTCCAACCCCTCTGTCATGGGCAGGGACACCTTGCACTAGGAATTGCTCACCTACAGCTCTGTGTACAATATACATCTTAAAAATCGTAATAGGCACAAACTGAGCATAAATGTAAAAGCAACTTTCTTGCGTTTCAGTTGTCTGTAGAGGCTCCAATCAAATTCTGGTTCCACCGTGTGTGGTTTTGTGGGTACCGTGACAGAAGAGGTTCTAGATCCGCCCTACATCCCGCAGCAAATTTCAGCTCAAATGCTGAGGTGTTTTTAGCAAGCGCTGTGACATTAACTTCACTGAGGCCAGGCTTTGCCAAGCCAAATGCCTCCTGCTGGGCATAGTTCAAACTCCTTTCTTCTGCAAGATTATCTGCTCTACATATAAACATTTCTCTGATTATTTACATCATTATTAAGAAGAATCGCGAACTGGTTGAAAGCAGAATATTTCAAGCTGCTGAACACACCCAGACATGTTCAGTGGAATTTAAATTTTTGAGGTTCAGTTCAAGACATTGTAAGCCTTTTAAAACGCAAATTTCTTTTATTATTTAGGTTTAAAAAAAACCAGTTGGAGTTCATCTTCTCTAAAATAATGTTGGGAAATGGAAACATTGCTGAGAAGGTGCGGGGATATCTCCCAGTGGCCACATTTATTCTGTAAAAATAAATGTTAGAAAATCCTCCATTTATTTGCTGGAGTTACTGAATACTTGTGTTGAAAGGAATTTTAATCTATAAATTACATAGATCACTTCATTTGTTTTGGGAGTTGTTACTGATTTTTATGTGGTTTAAGTTAAATTCAGCTGTAAAGTCGTGTTCCTCATTTTAAGGAAAGAAAAAAGATTCAAGTTCCTGGATTTTGTAGATGAAAACCATACAAGTTTTTATAATTGTACACAGAAGTTAAAAAGATCAAGTGTTTATTTTTCAAAGAAAATTTCATAAAAAGTCATGCCTTGTACTTTGCATGACCTCTTGTAATGTGAAATACAAAGTATTCTCAGCTACTAACCAAAAGGAACCCTCTTTGTTTAGAAAGAAGCATCAAACATTTATTAATAATATTAATTTTTTGGCTTCAGTATATTATTATTAATTTTTTTAAAAAATAGTGTTTAGCTAGGACCTGAAAATAATTATTCAGTTTCATTTTTGCATCTAGGCATATTTAGGTTTTAAATTTATTTGCTATAAGATAGCTTGATTAACATAGCTGTCCAGGAGTGTTCATTTCCAGTTTTCAGGTGTTGAAAGGAATTTTATTATGTATACATTTTGTTTTTCTGAATCTGGGTTTTGAGCCAAGAGGGCTCAAAGTTTGTTTCTCTCAAAGTGTTCAAATGCCGAAGGAAAAGAATAATAGTTTCTACATTTGTGTACCTTATTCAGTCTTTGTCTAGGATATGTGAGAGCTAGGAGTTCTGCAGGCATACTTCTGCAACCAAAAAGTGTATTCCAGCAGAACAACGATAAGAAAACAACTTTAATTCAATTTTTTCTTTTCATCACGGATTGAACTGCTGGTTTTGAAGCACTGACATTGACACTGTTCCACTGTCAGATGTGGCTGTTCCCAGCTGCTGCCTTACAGCAATTCTGCCACCAGGACCTTCCCTGTGATCAGTAGCACAGTACACGGTAGCACAGATATGTTATCCTCATCTACAAATCAACATTTCAAATGTTCCTCAACATTTCTTTGGTGGCAGTCACACGTTTTCCTTTCTGTGTACTGTCCTCCATCTGCTTCCCTGTTTTCACCTCTTCCCTCCTTCTGTCTTGCCGTGTGAGTCATCGTCTGTAATGTCGCACTGTGTTTTGCTGTCACATACGCTTTCTCTGCTTTCTTGTTTCTTTGTGCCCTGCCTCACAGGAAACCTCTCAAATTGGGTTTTTCATGGTGCTGCAGCTCACATGCTAGAGCAGGAGGTTGGTTGTCTTTTCTCTGTTGGAGAAACCATCAGGAAGGAAAGGGACTGCCAGATGTCTCCTATATTGCATGAAAACTCACGGATGGTGTATTCCCTGTTCTGCACTTGTGGAGGGCAAGCCTGGAGGGAAGAAGACCACATCATAAAAAGTCAGGACTGTGATTCAGGGAATGACTTTTCACTCCTTTTTGAGTTAGGGTGACAGAGTCAGGATAAGCTCATGCTTCGTTCCCCCTACCTTGTCTGCCTGACTACTGTGAAAGGAAGACTCAACACCTGACCTGTGCCTCTCTGGCAGGTGACGAAAGACGGTGGCATGACCAGCACAGGATCAAGGCAAGGTGGGGAGTAGGAGTGAGCCAGGTGTGGTCTTTGGGAGTTCCTCTCGGGCCATCCCGCTGTGAGGAGCTCTGGCTGTCGGCAGCAGGAGAGGTGCTGGAGCAGCGGCTGTCGCTGGCAGCAGTCAGGAGACTCTGGATGGGAGTTGTCAGACGTGTATCACTTGAGTAAGGCTGTTTGTTGTTAGTCACAGCCAGCCACAGAACTGAGCTACTGCTACTAAAAAGCAGCTACTGAGTTTGGCTCCTTCTCACAGTGCTGGTTGTCAAGGGCCAATTCAGGGAGGATTTCAGAGGTGACTGCAGTTACTTCTCTTTAAGAAATGATTTTGATAGAATGTCCTTTTTATCGGAAGAAGATTATTTCATGGATCTTTTCATTTGTTTCCTACTGCAGGTTTGTTTTCTTTTGCTCATGCATAGTTACTTTTTAATTTTTGAAGAGACAGTGTGTTCCAGCTTGGTTTAGTAACTCTTTAAGGGGATATATTTTTCCTGAATTTAATTTGTGTTCTTTAGTCATAGTTATGATCTGCATCTATCTTGTGAACATGAGTAACAGTATTGCTTTACCCGTAATAATTCGTTAAAGGTGGGATGTACTTACCTGAATATTTTATTATCTTAGGACAGTTCCTCTATTTTATTTAATTTATACTTTAACAAGTTGGCGTTTTTCTTTACAAGTACTTTATACAAGTAAAGCAAGTATACGGCTGACTAAAAACTTTTGTTAGTTTAAGAGTGGGTTGGATTAAAGACTGATTGCTACAAAGAGACCCAGTTCTTCCTCAGTGAAAAGCTGGTGATACACTAAGGATACACTGCCCTGTTACATCTCCCTGCCTCTTCAAATGATTTAAAATTGTTTGTTTTCTGATAAACCCTCTGGCCACTTATTTTCCTTTATCTACTAATAATTTGTATTTTCTGTCTTTGCTTGTGTTTTTTCATACCATTCTCCTCTCTATTCACACGTAGCAATTTGTTTTCCCTTCCCTGTATTTTGCTCTGCTTTTTCTTTCAATTCTCTCTGAAGTGTAAGGACAAACTACAAAACATTGTTTCGAAGCAGAAATGCACTTTACACGGTGCTGTCTGCAGAACGATCGCTTCTGAACCGGGACTTTCATCAACTTCTTTAATGCATCAGGTATCAGCTGTTGGAGAAGTCGTGAAACTTTAAGCCATTTGTTGGTTATTAATTTAGTGCCTTGTTTTCTCTTTGTGTATGCCTTTCTGTACTGCTTGAGTGGAGATACATCATCCTTATGTATGGATTTCCTTACATTTGTTTGTACTGTGTTTAACGCGGACCAAACCCTGTCTTTAGAGGGCAGTAGCTGTAGTTAGTGGTGTCTTTGGCCATAAATGCTGTCTTTAGAGGAAAGATGGTTAACCGTCTTGTGGGATTTTTTTTCTTTTTCACTCCCTTGGTGGTCTGTGTTAGAGTATTTTCTATCCTAAAGTAACTAAGAGAGTCATGACTTTGCTTCCTCTGTATCATCAAAAAAGAAATGCAGAAGAGTTTTACTCTCATTTTTTGTATCTGCTGGTAGACATTGAAAGTACTCCAGCAGAGTTGTTTCAGCTGTAGTTAAATATTGTACAAACATTTGTTTGCCAACTTCAGATTGATTTTCCTGTATTAAAATACAGTACATTTTCAGCTTGAGTGTTTTTAATTTCTTAACTTCTCTAGGCTTGTAGGGGCATATGGAGAAAAATGAAGTTGTCATGTGTGTCGTAGTGTCAAAAAATGAAATTAGTTTCTTTACATATGCTGTGTGTTTTAGACTGGATTTGGGAAGGTGCCAGGGTACTTTCATCTCCTGTTGCTTGCAGTGGAAACTGAATACAGTGCATCAAAATTGAACCATTTTGTATATTTCCTTGGAAATTACCCAGTACCATCCAGTAAGAGACTCTTGCAAATAAAGCTTTGTTTATATATTGTAATCCATGAGTACTCATATAATATTGTGGTTTAAAAGCTAATGCATGATTTTTCTGTTGTAATAATATTGGGTTTTGAGGCCTCATGAATACTTTAGTGTTCTTGTCTTTTTCTCTGTTGATGAGATCGCTGTCCTGAAAGTTTTGATGTGTAGCCTTAATTTGGGTGAAGAGTTCAAAATTTTTAAAGAAAAAATTCCTGCCATTTATCCTGTGTCTCTCTTGACACCTTTTCTGGACAAGCTTTGAGAAAAAGGATAAGTAAATATAAGAGCTTCATGCTTTTTTGCAAGTTAGGCAGAAGTGTGGGTCTTTGGAACAGGATGTGATTGCTGTGAACGTGCCGCAGCTTGCTGTGTGCACCTGGGCCAGGGATTTATGGACCCTCCAGGCAAGCAAAACACTCAGACTTCTGGTATGATCTGGTGGGACTGGGCCCTTATTGTGCTGCAGCTCTGCCGTTTGTAAATGGGTGATGTTTGCCAGGGTAGTTGGGATGCTGAGAACACACAGATAGACAGGGATCAGTACAGTTTGCTGCTCTTTGCTGGTCCCTTTTCATAGGGACATAACTTCCCTCCATCACTGTTTTTCTGTGAGGGCTGCATGCCATGTATTTGTGAGTTCAGAAAATGATGAACACCTACTTTTCTCTATTTTTTTTGTTATGCATTTTAAACAATTCCGGAAGTGAATTCTGCATTAAATATCCTGAACACGTTAAAGCACATTTGAATGAAAATGCAGTAGCATCTTTATTTGTGTCTTCTAGGAAGAAAAGGCTTCTCTCCTTCATCGTACTCAGGAAGAAAGGAGAAAACGAGAGGTAAAGTAGCCTGTAAGCGTTTGCCTGCTCACTGGATTTTCCTTTGGTGTTATAATTACAGTGCGAATTACTTCTGCTGCAGTCATGCTTAGTTCAGCAATGTTTTCCTTCGGTTTGCAAGTTCTGTATAGTCTTAAAGTATGCTTTAATTGGCAAAACAATTTGAGTGCTTTAAGATGTTCCTTAGAAGTGCTTTTCATCTCAAAAGAAGATAAGCATGCACTGGGTACAAAGGGAAATTTCCCTTTTCTTCTGGTGTTTATTTGATCTGGTCTTTGTTGAGAAAAGATAAGGATTTGGCTAGCAAATTGCAAATTTTACCTTGCCCATAATCTATTACTATCGGTTGATCTCAGCAAACTTAATTCTGCTCCTGGTTTCACTGTGGTTTCTTGGCTGACCTTTAGTACTTCACTTCCTCAGTGCGTGCCTCAGTTCTGTGAAGGTAAAATCAGAACAGTGATTCTTGAATGTTCTGAAAAGTGCTCAAGTGCTTTGAAATCACCTGATAATTAAGGAGCAGTGAGAAGCTGATGTGTGAGGCTTTAAGCAACCTCAATACTGGTTTGTGATGGAAGCTGACTGCTCTGGAAAATTCAGTCTGGAATAATGCAGAGGAGGAATAGGCACTGAAAGACGCCAAAATTTAGTAGTATGGAATTTGAGTCAATATGTTAATTTTGTCATTTTCCTCCCCCCCTCCCATATAAGTCGAAAAAATGTTGGTGTTAAATCCTGATTGAAAAACAACTATGCAGGTTTCATGCTTATGAAGAAAAAAGCTCTTTGGCCCTTAAAGGTGTGTTTGACTCATGTTGGATTAAACACAAGTTCTTCTGTGGCTCCCCAGTTTCTGTGGACAGTTACTGCTTTTGTTTTCTCTCCAACATGGGTGTGTAGTTATGGACTAAGTTAAAGTATGAAAGTACCAGGATTTCACCCTTTAGTTCAGAATTCCATGTTATGAATCAGCTGTATGATCAATGAGTCATTAGCAACGTAGTAAAAATTCTTCTTTGTGGTCCATTAACCCATTCAGTTGCTTGGCTCTGTCCTTTGCAAATCTGATGCAGAGCCATGCACTCATCCCAGTGGAGGTACACACATAAACACAGTGATTTGCTGTGGCATGGAGCACATTTTCACAAAATAAGTGACTCCTATGAGAAGAAAATCAGCTATGGCTTTTAAAAACTGCCTGTAGCAGAATCTTAGCAGTGACCTCAGATTTAAAACCTTTGCAATTAGGAGTCTCTAATTTACAATTATGTATTCTGAGATAAAACTAGTACCTAGAGAGAAGTTACCTGTGGTTTAGTTGAGCCTTACATTATGGTTATGAAGACACTGCCTCTCTGAAACTCTCTCCTGATTGTACTTTTACTGTCAATACTTTGGAGAGAGAAATACCCTTTGGCCTATCAAAATTTTGATTTTTTAGAGTGTTCAAGAATCTGCTTATTCAGATAAGTTGCTTTAAGAACCAGGGTTTTCCAAGAAAAATAAAATAGGCCTTGAATAGCAATTTTTTCTGGTGTTCTCTCTGGTCAGTTCAGGTTGTGCTTTTAAGTTGGATGTGTCTTTATAGGACAATAAATTGGAAATCAAGGTTTTGGGACTTGAAAGTTTATGTGAACTTTCTAAAAGTATTGCAGTGAAATTTATGAAAATATTTTGGTGTTTTGTTTTGCCTGGTGGCCCTCAGAATTACAGGTTCAATATAGTTTAAGGATTGATTAGGTTAAAATATCTCT
>WAAG01084879.1:85909-100989 GCA_013390105.1 Tichodroma muraria | reverse complement strand
AGACCAAACACTGGAAACTATGGAATGAAAAGAAAACTGTGTAACATCAGAGCATCATTTTCTGTTGTGGTTTCTGCCCAAACATGATTTCCTGTCAATAGCGTGTGAAACAACACAGTAAACTCCTGGAAAATATTGTTCTATCAATAGCACTTTATCTTTTACGTTAGGGGTACATTACTAGTCTAAAAATACAAATGGGTAATTTTTCAGAAATAAAAGGAGGAAAACTTCTTTCCAATTCATGAACCAAACATACACAAAGCTGTTGTGCAGCAAAGCTACAGAATTCTAAAGGGTGGAAAACAAAGTTATGAGAAGGTTCATGTAAGAAACTGAGAAGATGAAACCTGCACCTATGCATTTGATGATCCCAGTCCCAGGCAAAGTAGCACTACTGACAACAAGATCTGTGAAACCTCAGTGTAAACATCAGAATCCTCTAAAATAAAGTCTCCCAGAATAGGGGCTTTAGACATTCCAAAGTAGCTCTTTTTTGGGATCCATTTGTATGTCCTGCTTGAAACCCTGTTGCAGCCCTTATCTCCAACTCATCAAGAACACTGCAGTGGCCAGCTCAGGCATAAATGACACACAATTAAAGGACCATAAAGATTTCGATGCTTTCAAAGTGGGTGGTGCTGCCTAATCTGGGCACACACGTACTCTCTCAACTCCACTGGTTCTTAAATTACTTGAAATCAAGACACAGGTGTTTCTGTATGACTTACTGCATATTTGACTTTTGAGTCTAACAACACAAATTTCCTTGCCCTAGAGCAATGAAACACATTCAGGACTTCTGGCTGTAAAGCTTAAGGAAGTTAGAAGGCCAAAGCTCCTGCAGTAAATCTGGCCAGTCCTCCGGTGGAATGACAGCAACTTCTACTTTAGAAATAGCCCCAGAGGTAAAATAAAAAGTGAAGAACTTCAACTCCCTCCCAATACTGAAGCTTTAAGCACCACACTTTCCCTTTAATGAAGGGCAACCCTGCCTTGTTTGCATCTGCTGCATGATCCATAAACACTGTGCCCATCGAGCAGGCCAAGGAAACCCTGAAGTGTCAGGAGACACAGCATCGTTTCTTTGATTTTATGGCTACGAGAGGCTTTGCAGAGAACTTTTATTCTCAGTGCTGAAGAAACACTCGGCTCAGTTCTGTGGCAGAACAACTCACAAATCCTGGGGAAGAGGCGTGCCTGATGCCAGCCCAGCTCACATCCCAGGACTGGGAACAGACTGCTCCACACCCTGCTGGTGCAAGTAATTCCACATAAGAGTTGGACCAGAACAGAAAACCCCTGATGCCTCCAAAGCCTCCGCTGCAATCTGTCTCCATGTATTTATCTCCGTACTTGCAGACATTCCTGCTGCAGAGGTTTTAGGGATTTGCTCCTGCAACGCAGCAAAATGCTGCTCCCTGTGATTCCCCTCATGCGGAGGAGAGCTTCTATTACCCAGTTAATGGCCAGTAGACACAACAGTTCCATCACCTTCAGTTACTGACTCTTTTTATCCACTTTGCCCTGTAATGAGGATCTCTGCTTGCTCACATTTACGGAGCAGCAGCATCAGCTCTCCCCTAATCCTGCCACACATAAAAATGGAAAGATAGATGCAGGAAAACATTAAAATGCCCTTATCACTTGGCTGCAGGGGTATAAACTTAAAATAGGAGATTGTTTTTCTGTTGGAAACAAACAAATAAATACATTTACTTAATTTTCTTCTTAAATAATCCTTATGAGCATTGAAAGGAGGCTTTGATTATTACTGTAAAGATAAACACTGGAACATTCCATTTTATCTTACCCAGGTTAGATAGAAACAAATCCAATTCCTTCCTGTACATGTTTTTCCCAGGTGCATTAACACGCTCTTTACATTCAAGAACCAACTTTTATTACAAGCTGAGTGTGTAGGGAACAGGGAGATAGGGAAAGAAAACAGAACGAACAGAATGCTAATGAGAAAGAAAAATATAGCCCCAACAGCCAATTCCTTTAATTAGACAGACGTCTACATTTTTAACTTTCAAGTTTTTAATCCTGTTGTTACTGAACTCAAAAGATGGAAAACAGAAACAATGCTCAAATAAACGCTGCAGGCTAGCTTGCTAAAGGAAATGGGAAAATTAACCTCTTATCTCCTGAGATGAAAATATGGTACAAAAAAGGGGGAAAATAGTGTTTTATGAGAGCCAGATCCATGAGGCCAATAATAACAATACACAAGCCTCAGAATGAAGTCTTGAAAGCAGAGGTAACCAGCAGGAGATAAGGAACAAATCATGCAGGAAGGGGAGATAAATGTCCTGTTTTCTCCCATATATTCTTCACCCAAAAATTAAGAGAAAAAATAGATATTTGGTTATACTGCAGCCCTTACTCAACCATGAAAAACAATCAGAAAAATGACCACATGCAACAAGTCCTGCTAAATTAATAAAGAAACAAACACAGCCTCTTGCAGGTTCAAAGTACTTAAGTCCCATTTCTTGATAAGGATCTGCATGCAAAGGGCACAAACAAGTTCAGAGTCTCCTTGTTCCAAGGTAGTAAAAACGCTTTGTTCAAGTGGTAAATACTCAACCCAGAAAAGAAGTCAAACAGGTACCCAGGAATTGTAACTTAAGGCTAAAGCTCAGAATTACATTCCACAGACATGCAGGCTCACAGGTCCTCAATCCATACGAGCCCACACTTCAGCTCCACACACCCTGCAGAGTCAGGGAGACTGCAGGGAAAAGGGAGCCACGGCACAGCTCACATCTAATTGAGTGCTTGCGTATGAGAATGAGCAGGAGAGAGGGCACAAATCCCACAAAAACACACAGACACATCTTGGGAGAGGTCCCAGAGCTGCCTCTTGATTGATCCCTCTGTCAACTCAAGCACTGAAGTTCCTCCTTCAGCTCATTCAACAGCCCAGGATTTTGGTGTCGATACTTTAAATTCTGTTCCCCGGTGCCACAAATGAGCCAGTAATGCTTACACCAGGGTAGGATTTGTTATCATGCCAGAACTGAGCTTTAGGACTTGACAATATTGCCCTATAGATAATTCTAGCCTGCTCAGTTTAGATGCCTTCACCCAAAAGGTCACAAATGGAACTTGTTCCTTTTCCTCCCTCCTTCTTTACTCTTCAATGCAAAGTGGAAGCTGAAAAGGAATATTTGAGAAGAGAACACGAGACACCTCTCAAGAGCAGAGGCAGCACAAATACCACTGCACTTTTTTCCCTCCTAAAGCAGCAGAGGGACTGTCCCACTTTAAAGCATCTCACTCCAACAGCACCAGAGACAGAAAGGGAAAAACTCTTCACCAAAACCCAACACTTTGGTAAGGAAATTTTTTTCCTACGTTTCTATGGTCACTCAGAAGCTGCACATCTGATGCCTGATCAAAATACTATTAGTTGCCAATCTCTATAGCAAGAACAACATTAATATAAAGCATTTTCCTAGATAACACAATTCTCAACTTCCCACAGAGAGCATCTGGAGGTTCATTAGAGTTACTGAGCCCCCTGAAACACTGTTCTTCCACCCATCTCCCTTTCCTGCTGCACACACTTCCAGCCTGGGACACAGCAGTGATTCTGTGAATGCTCAGCTCAGGCTCTTCCACATCCCAGCCCTGGGACAAACTGCCAGTGCACTCACTTCTGGGAGCCAACACCAGAATATAAAGGATGATGTTAAGATGACCTGTGAAGATGGATGAGGAACTCCAAAACTCTACATTTCCATGCTGTATTGCTTTAATTTTGTTTCATCCACTTAACCTGAATTTAAAACAGGTCCTTAGGACTTTTTCAACCAGGCGCTTACTTTAGAAAAAGGAAGGTCAGTAAAAATTTGCTGGAACACACCACATTGTTCACATAATTCCAGAGCCTCATTATTTTCTGCAACTGTTTAACTTAGTACCAGCAAATCCAAAACTATGCTCGTTTCTTGTTCAACTGGAATTACCTAACAGGAGAAACTGGTGCAGTTTAAAAACCAGCAGCTGCTCCACTGCCCTGGGCTGCAGCCACACAACCACAGCCTGCACGGCCAGGCAGCACCCAACCCTCAGGAGACAAACCTTGAGCAGCAGAATTAATGCCTGTCCTCTCACAAGTTGCATCTTGTGAGATGCCCTTAAATCTTCACAGCATCAACAAAATAAAATAAAATCAAGCAGGACCTTTACCTTTCAGACTGACCTCACAGCCACACTTCTCCTCTTTGCTGCCTCCAGCCATAAAATGCCATAAAATGCCCCAAAAACCCAGAAACTCTGGCTTCAATCCTATCTCCAGCAGCCACCCCAAACCTTTTGAGCTGGGGGTTCCTGAGCTCCCCTGGCTGAGCAAGTGGCAGCACCTGCAGCTCGTCTGGGGGTAACAGCAGCTGATGGGCTCAGCTCGGCTCAGCTGAGCCCTTTCCCGCAGGGAGGGGCCTCTTCGGGGCTGCCTCTAACCCAGCAGCTGATCCCCACAAAGATTTTGGGAACTTCTAGAGGTGCCCTCTGCTCAGTGGGGTTAATTTTCTCCCAAGATTCTGAAAGGTTTTGCAGGAAGAAACCAGAAGCAGATGTGGGCAAACAGAACAATCGATACCATACAAGCTTCAGGTGTTTTAGGAGGAACCTTTGTCAAGACCCCAATCATTTCTCCGTTTCTGTAATGAGTCCTGCAAACAATTATATTTTCATCACAAATTCCAGTGCTCCCAGTGCCTCAGAGCTGAAAGATCCAGAACCAAAATCCATGTTTATATGACTTTTTTTGTGCCTGGCTACAGGTTCAAATGTCTGATTTCAGGGTATAAATTCTGTATACATATACTGAATATACCTCTATATAGTCCACATCTACAGAAGCAATACACAGAAGCATATAGAGAGACTGTAATATATTACAGATTATATTTACAGAATATATCTACAGATACTCTATATTCTACAGGACATATCTATAGATATTCTATCTATAATAAGAAATCTGTAACATATTCTCTATTTACAGGCAAGTTTCTATTAGAAGGCCTGTGTTGCAGAGTCTAAGCCATTGTTAATTAAAAAAGACACCACTCAAATTACATTTTACTCTAGTCCTTCATTTGTGTCTTCACACTGCCTGCTTTTCATTCTTCAGTCAGTTGCTTCAAGAACTCCAGGGAGGAAAATAATGTGTTGCTGTGAGGATACGCCTGTGCTCCTATTTAAGTTTTAAAGTTGGCTTCCAACAGTCAAAAAAATAGCAGGAAAGTGGAAGGTTAAAAACTTTGGTTTTCATCTCTGCCAAAACAGTAAAAGAAAAATGAGATTGCTAAATAGCTGACTGACTGCAGAATCAACACAGCAGTGATCTGCCTATAAGCTGCAAAGGGCAAACCCAAGGCATCTGCTTAAAAGCTTATGCCAACTGTGGGATAAAAAGTAAGGAAGCCACAATAAAACATAATTATTACAGGAGCTATAATTACGGCATTATTCTTTGGTGTATTCAATGTTGTGCACATTAAACCTTGTACACTGTGAATATTTAATGATTATATGCTTACTTAGAGCCCTTTCATGTCCTTAAAATACAGGTATTTTTCATGTATTAAGAAAAAATTGCACATAATTTTTTTTCCTAAGGGTCTGCTGTTGAAAGAGATGGACAACATTCTGTGAGTCTTCTGCAAATTTAAACCTCAAAGCTTTGGAACCTGTGTGTTTACAGCTACTGCACGCCAATTTTCAGTAGTTTTTGGAACAATACTCCACCGTCTTACCCTCAAGAAAACAAAATGTAACCTGTGAGTGGTCAACTGCAGCTGCTCTGTCCTGTCATCTGTAAGAACTTCCCATCAAAAGTAGCAGCAGGTATCTAAGGAGTCTGAAAAACTTTGGATATGTGCAAACATTCTTCATAGTAACAAGCCAAAGATGTATTTCTGCAGTCAGGAGCAGCAGGAAGGAAGATTCACCAAGTGGCAACAGAGCAGAAAGCACAGGAGTTCTACTAAACTGCCATGCAATAAACCATGCACCCAGGAACCATGAAAAGAATTCAGGTTTTAGTATGTAATGCAGTATAACATAGCCAGACATACAGTTTTCAGTATTTTATAAGGATTTAAGTGAAAAATTACCAGATTTTTCTGGCGTGCATTGAGGCTTTAGTACAGTAAATATTGGCACTGGATTTATGGCATTTTGCATGTTCCACCCTTACCTGAATGGAGAGCACAACTTGATGTGTCTGCGTTTTTATATTGGAAAAGACTGACTTTTAAAACAGCTTATTGATTTTTTGGGGGGTCAGCATTCTGGGCTGTTGTACGATTGCCAATGGCTTGGCTCAAAATTTGACTTTTTCCAAACAGCCACCTTTTAATCACTGCAAATGAAAGCAGAAGAAACAGCTTCCAGGAGTTCTGGTTGGCGCTTCCTATCAGGATGGGAATCCTGCAAATCACCCAGCACTGAACTGCTGCTGCTAATTCTTCTCAAAGTACAATTTCCCCGTTTTCCATCCCTTTGCTGGTAACTTCTGGCAGACCAGACCTTCTTCCAGCTCACAATGCAGTATTGAAAGCCTTGCTGAAATTAAGAGGTGTGACATCTGCTGCTCCACTCGTATCTACCAACCACAGGGGGGTCCAGCACAACCCATTTCTGACATATATAACTATATTTTTGTTGTTAAATTACTTTTTTTGTGTTTGTTTGTTTGTTTTTGGGGTTTGGTTTTTTTTTTTTAGGAGATTACAATTAGTTCTTTCGGTTGCTTATTACAGCATTTTTCCAGGAATGAGAGGTGAGCTGACTGACATTCAATTTCCGTATTTTTTTTTTTTCCCCTTCCTAAAAACAGGCATGACATTTCATGGTGTTTTGCATCCCAGGCTCACATCCTGCATTCATTCCTCAGGATAACTGCCAACCATTCCAAAATCATTCCATGGGTTCTCCAGGTAACCTAGATAAAGATCACCTGTCCAATTGATTAAGAAATATTTAAGCTATGACATCAAGTACGAGGGATGGTTATATATGTAATAAAGATGAAATATTGCTTGTTTTCAAAAGCACCGTGATGTTCTCATGTTTTTTATTATTACTTATTTCCAATTTATTACCTCAGCAACACCGCCTGCTCTATCATTGCAGCTAGCCAGGGAGCACTTCTGATCCCCAGGATATGGTTTGTGGCCTTGAAAGGATATTGAGTTAAAAAGAAAATTAATGTGAACTAAATTAAGCCCCTCAATGTATGCCTCACTTTTTAAAACTGAAGCTAAATCACAGAACCACAGGCTCCCAGTTTGGAAGGGGACCTCAAGGGCGATGATGTTGGATAATGCTTCCCAAGCCTCCATGGCAATCCAGCCCTGAGCATTTGCTGCTTGCTCTGTGCTGCAGCTGCTCCCAGTTCTCCATCTGGAGGACTCCAGCCATCCAACACAAGTCTCAAGGTAAATCTCAGGCTCTGGGAGCTCCTGAGGAAGTAATTTAGATGCTTGCTAGAGCAGCTGATAAAAATAGGAGATTTCCTCATCCCATGCTTCGTGACACTCCGGATCAGGACAGAGGGAATGGAGGAGAACCAGGGAGAGGTTTCTGCATGTCCTGCGAGACCCAGCAGGAAAAAACACACCAAGCCCCATGTCTGGAAGCCAGACTTTATCCTTCCCTGCTCTACGAAATAAGGAATGGAGGGACAGAGGTGATGTGGAGATAAGTTTTGCTTGTTTTCAGTGGTTATGGTACAACACAACAGGATCCATGTAGGAATGTGCTCCTTTGCGTTGCCTGGGGTCTCTTGACTATCAATTTCTTGTTCTCAAACTACAAGAAGCCAGCTGATGTCCTCCTTTAGAGTCATGCAAACCATTAAAACATTGACAAACTGCAAATTCCATGCTCAGGTCACCCTTCAGCAAACTTAACTACTTAAAGTAACTAAATGCATATAAACAGGCCATTTACACCAGCCTAGTTGTTTGTAGTATTTCTTCAAGCAAGTTCCAAGTGTTCTGAGGCCAGGAACGGGAATTCTTTTGCGTTAAGAAAAGGATGTTGAACACAATCTTATTTGCAAAGTCTCTCCATTTCCCAGTCAGCTGTGGTGTCTGCGGTCACAGAAGTGGCATTTTTGTTTTGTTTTTGCAAAGCAATGAATGTGTTAGCATTTTCCATCAGTAGTATTTGTAGTATCCAAGGTTAGCCTGTTCCATGGCCTTCTACCACTCGATATTTAAAGGCTTGTAGATAATTGTGGAATATTTTGCATACTACTTGGTGCTGTACGTACTGTTCATAAATATGTATTACCTGGCACAGTGTGTGTACCAGTCATAAAAGTTTAATGGATTTAAGAATTACCTTAAGAAGAACAAAAATTGTACTGGATATTTGTGCATTTATGAGCACATACACCCTAGTACGCTTGCAAATGAAAAAGGAAATAGAATGGAAAAGGGATTTTTCTAATCACACCTTTGACAAAATAATGGCATCATTATCTTTCCTACATTAGGTAACTGTAGAATATTTCACTTTCAATGATTTATCTCTACTGTTTGTTTCTGTAAAATCTTTCTCATACCTGAGCAAATTGCAAAATGTAATTTCAGAACTCTAAAAAATCTGCTAATTTGAGAAGGTAGTGCTCTAAAAAATATCTCTGTTATCAGGGGTTTCCAGGAAGTAGATGTAAAAAGGGAGAACTAATTCTTAGATTATGCAGTGTACCGATATGAAATCCATTTGATTAAAAATACAGAAAAACTATTTTTTTTCAACCAACCCATAAATTTGATTTGTCTCCTTCCCTCTCAATTTTTAAATTAACAGCTCCAACTTGTTGCTTCATCCCAGCCTCTTTTATGCCTCCAAGTCTAACGGAAAAGATCCGTAGTCACCTCAAATATCCCGTTTGTCACTCTGCAGCACCAGCACCACTCAGAACTTCAAAGCATCAGGACAGACCAAATTGGGATCCTTGTTTTTCAAAAGCACTGGCTGCACGAGATAAGAAACCTTCATTAGCTGCTCTCTTTATGGAGACATGAATCAATAAAGGAATTCCGACTCCACGCGAGGGGCCGGGATACGAATGGACACCCGAGATAATTCAGTTTAAAACGTGTAAAACTTCCAGTGCTTTAGATACTGCTGATATGGGAGCTGGGTCTGTGAGAGCTCTGGTTTTCCTGCTCTCGTGGCAGTTTGGTTTTACTGAACAGCACTGGGGCACGGACATAACGGAGGCTGCTCGCTTTGTCCTTCTGGAGCTTTCCAAAATGAAGGATTTGCTTGAGTAGTGGGGCTTTTTTAATTTCAATGAAATAGTTCACAGATTAGAAAAATTCAAATGACGGATGGTAAACATTGCATTCCACAGAAAGCATCTTGTGTGATAAGACCATCCTTAGTTTCCATAAGTGGAAGGATTCCAATTGCCTTTCTGGTCTTTGCAATTGAGCTGCTGAGAAGATACTGCTCAAAGATCCTTACCATGGGAAATAAATTTGAATAGTTCATTTTCTGGAAGGCCTTGAATAAGTAGCTTTCTTACGCATTCATTCTTTAAAATTACTCAGTTTAATACAGTCAGCGCCACTGTTTTATTGTTCCCCTTTTAAATTTATTTTTAGCACCAACATCCAAACAAAGCATTACGACTATAAACCCCCACGGGCTGGTTTGACTTGGAACTTAAAAAATGCAGCGTTAGCAGGGGCAAATGGGGAGATATTTTTAAGTCACACACATAAATTAGGCAGAGGGAAAACAGGTTGCGTTAGATAAGTTTAAATTTAGCTCTGGTACTGCAGTTCTCAGTAGCATTTTGCAGCACATCCTAGCCTGAATAAATGCAACACTAAGGTGGAGTTATTAGAAATCTCCAGGTAAATTAGCAGCTCCATCCACAGCTGATAATGTGCAATAATGCCCAAGTTTTTCTACTTCATGGAAGCAAAGCCCCATGTAGAAAAAATTATGCTTTTGCAAACTTTTCTCGAAAAAGCCCCCTACAACTCCTGATTAAAAATACTGATTTCAGTTAAAGCACTCTTGCATGTCTCCTGAAACAATCCCTTCACCAATGCATAAAGGGGCCATCACTGGTAATTCTACATGGGAAAGGAATTAATCTATAAAATAATACAGGGAAAACTTACCTAAGTGTAAGATATAAAAATTTTTTGAAAACTTATTTTGAAAAATAATACAGGGGGAGAAAATTATTATTTTTTTTCTATTAAGGAAAAGTGTTTGCTTCCTGAATTATGAATCTGAATTTAGCATCTGACGAAGTCACGATTACTCTCCAAATCACAGTGATTCAT
This sequence comes from Tichodroma muraria, assembly GCA_013390105.1. Classification (NCBI taxonomy): domain Eukaryota; kingdom Metazoa; phylum Chordata; class Aves; order Passeriformes; family Sittidae; genus Tichodroma; species Tichodroma muraria. The sequence goes on along the minus strand of WAAG01084879.1, from coordinate 90,652 downwards.
ATTTTGGGCTTTTTTTGCCACCTTTTATGCATATAAGCTGACAGCAATATGGATATGTATGCAGTCTATATATGATTGTATAAATTAATCTAATCCATTGACAAAAAAGAAATAAAAATGGAATATTGGAATGGAGAATTAACTCATGAGGATTTAAACAGAACTTTAAAATCAAGAAACTACAAATTGGAGCTCCTGTGCAAGGCGGCCTACAAAGGAAAAGTCCCAAATCTGTAAGGACAGAGGCAAAGCCCACCCATACCCATATGCAGCCACTGAGATACAGTTATTAAAGGTGCTGAGAGGAATTCAATTTCCAGGCTGGAAGCAGAAACATCAGGCATGAGAGGGGATTTCTGCAGAGACTCGAGCAACTGCTCTGCCTCAGAGATATCGATCAGAGCATGCAGATGAAAGGCAGACACAGAGCTGGGTTTACAGACAAGCCAAAATATTATTGCTGTCACAAAATCAAGACATGTCCCTTTCCCCCTTTTTAATTAGGCACTTCAGAAAGTGTGCAGTGTACAGCTCCTCCTAATTTCACCATAACTGCGAGTAAATTCCCTCTTCAGTTTAAATGCAGGATTAAACTGGTTGCTGAATCAGCTCGCTCTGCCTCTGGAACTGCTCAGACTGCTACAAATTTAGGAACTACTTCTTAGAGATGCAGAGTTAGTCAGAATAAATCCTCTATCACAGTTCCCTCAGTTGTTAGGCCTTTCAGCTTTTGCTTTTAAAAGCACACAAGCAATGAATTGCAATAAGTCAAGCTTCCCATGTTCTTCTAACATTTATTTTCTTTCTTTTACAGTTGTTTGGAAAGCAACTGTGGCACAGCAATCTTGCCAGGAAGCCCCAAAAGCCCATCTGGATTCTGAAAAGCAGATATTGCTGCTTGACTCTGGAGTTAACTGGTCAGACTCACCTTACCCTGGGAATACAGATAAATATACTGTAATTGTGTATATATTGTGCATATGTAGTGTATATAGTATGTGATATTTTATATATATTTATATACATAGGATTTATATGGTGTATTTACTCTAGAGGGCAGGGCTGGGAAATGAGGGATAGAGGCATCATTTCCTGCACATCCCACCCTGTTCCATATGGAAAGAATTGAACATGCTCTGGCTTTTCTGGCATTTGTAATACAATACATATATATAATTACTGAAGCATCAGGGACTTTCTGGTTCCTGCAGACAATTAATGCCCAAATACACAGTGTATCTGCCACAAACAGCCTCCCTCAGCAGATTCAGGGCCGGGACCATTTCATTAATCAGTGTTTGCCCGAGGCACAGCACATGAACTTCCCTAAATTGCTGCCAGGGTTCCTCGGTCATCCTTTAGTTTCAGAATGAGAATTCCTCCACAGCCACCGGCCCGCCCAGTGCAGCCATTCCCTGGGAGATGTGCAGGACACAGCCCTGGCAGCTGCGGTTAGGGGTGCAAATTAAATCTCCAGGTTGAGGTGCAGGAAGGGAACGTGGCTTGTTACAGTCAGTCAGTGGTGAAGGAGATACGGCAATGGAGTCCAAACGTGCTTGGAAACTGTCATTCCTTTAAGGAAGAATTTGACAAGAATCCTGAAAATGCTGTCAGGTAATTAAAGACAGATGCTACAAATCCTGACTTTAAACGAAGTCAAGACCATTTAACACTTTGTATGATCAGAATATTAAACCAATGTGATCAGAGAGGATTGTATTACACGTGAGAAATAAGGGGTTATGTTCTGCATCCTTACTGCAGCTCTATTAAAATCAAAAACCTTGTCCAACCCAGGAAGGAATATTCAAAGGTTTCAGACCTTTTGGTCTCAAAGTGTCTGCTTATCAAAGGTACAGTTCTGTGCACTGTGAATGAACAAATCAGCTGCATAAACTTCAGATATTTCAAGCACATCTTAGAGTCAGAGATGATACCATTCTCATTTTTAGTTTTAATTCAAAAAACATTGATTTTCTTCTAAAACACGTCCCCACACTCTACAGACCCAGAATACTCAGACACAAGACTGTAGTGGCTGAAGTCTCCCAGCACTCACACACAGATCCTGGGGAACCTCAAGTGGGGAACCTTTGCTTTCTGTTAAATTCACTTCTGATAGTTCCATATCATAATCTTCAATAAGTTAATTATTAATGGCCATTTAATCAAAATGCCATTTCAGAAACTAGACCAGCTTCTCAAGATCTAAGTTCTTTAAATTAAAAAGAGTGATGTTTAAATAAGTAATCCAGTATGAGTGGAAGGCTGAGATACCTTGAGGATGAGTATGAGAAGTCCAAATAGTCACTGCACAATTTCCAGTTACAAGTAAAACAAATCCACAAATAATTAAGTTTAAAAAAAAAAACCAAACCCCCAAACAACAGCAACAAAAAAATCATAAAAGAGGGGAAAACTTCCAGATGTTTAAGGCAAAACAATTTTTTTCTCTACACATCAGACAAACGTGAAATGACTTTTGACACCAGCTCTGTCTACTTAAAAAGCCCCTTTCTACCTAACCTGCAAAAATAGCTCTGACTGATGAGTTATGCCATTGGAATGTGGTATCTTGATGTGAGATACAAAGTCATCCAATTTGAAAACATGTTTGGGGAAATAGCATGAGCAGCACTGAAAAGCAGCTCACTTTGAAAGCTACTACAGTAAGGCAGCTTCATATGGAAAAAAATGTGCTTTTATTTATTTTTACACATCACCTCCCACAAGTGTTAAGACTGTTCACCTTCTGGCATATACTAAAAGCTCTTGCTGAGTTCACAGACATCAAAGACTTACTGGATTCCACCACATGGCTTAGCTCTTGCACAGAATTATTTTATAAGAGTGGAGGAACGCTACTAAGAAGTGACCATAGTTTATGAATCTGAGAGATCTACTGAGGTGGTTTTTTTCAAATTTTCTAGTACTGTATAATATAATTCTAGAATATAAATACCAATAACAGCTTCTAGAGGTTAGCTTGAATTAAGGATTTTCAATACAGTGTTATTTATGGGATTTTTTGGTGTTATCAACCACTGCACACCACCTTTGACAGCTACAAAAGGAGTTTATGTTATCCCCACTTTTTGCCCCTCGGGTTCATTTGTGACCCTGGAGACAACAGCACAGACAACAGATTTGGCTCCAGCACTTGCCCACACCAGAGCAGGGATTTATCACAGGTTCTTTTTACACAGCTCCAGCCTAAGAAGGACAACTTGGCAACCTCAACATCTGCACTTTTTCTATCCAAAATCTATTTCACCGATGCGTGTTGAACCGCTCTGCAAGACAGATTGGATGCTGATTTCCTAAAACCGAATATACAGGGTAAGTTCAGGCAGAAGGACTGAAGAGAAAGGGAGGAGGGAAAGAACATCAATAATTTAGTGTTGTCTTTGTTAATTTAATAACTCACTGAGGTATTCTATTAAAGTGTCATGTACTAAAAGCACCTCTTCAAAAGGGATGCCAAATTCACTTCAGTGTCAAGGAAGTTTAAGCCTCCAAAACAAACAGATACCTTCGTCTAAGAGCATTTAGCTACTTTGTATTCCTGCCTGCTGATGTCTCATGTGAATTGTTTTTAGTGGTAAAATTTTGTCTATAATGTGCAAGCATTGCAGCACTTTGAAGTAATGAAACCCAATGGACCCTTCATCCTTATTCTGTTTATGTTATATAATTATAAACTCATTATTTTTATATAAAATGCTATTCTAATCTAAAAAAGGATGCTACAAGATACAGCAAATCAATCTGTCAACCCTGTAAACCAAACATAAATCTGTCAACCCCACGCTGATGACAATTGTTGTTTGGAATGGAAAAGAGAGATGATTTATGATCATAAATAGCAGAACTAAAAAATTAAACTGAACATGAAGCTGAACTGTTTTCCTGCCTCTTTTTCATCCTCGCTAGCAATAAAGACTCTGATACCTGAGCCCTGCTTGCTTCCACCTGTGCAGCATCCCTGTTTGCACTGTGCATGATCTCAGCACAACCACTGAACCACTGTCTTGCCACTCCTGGTCATTCTTCACATCCCAGTCCTGGGCATGGAACTCATATTTTAAAAGCCCTCCCTTATACTGGCATTAATGTCTATCTTTGAAACCCCATTACTATGCACGGACTTAAATTATTTTTTCAAAAGTGAATTATTTTCACTCATATTTCCCATGCTCCTTATAGTCATGTCCCGTGGTGTTTCGGCTAAATCAGTCAACAAGACCCTAAGGACTGCGTTTGGTCTCTTCTTTCTCTCCTCATCACCGTCACTATCAGAGGAACAGCTCAACATCACTGGGGTTTCTTACCAGCTGTGCCAGAAGAATGACTGAGTCACCACCACAGCCATTCCTGTGGCAGGTAAGCACCAGGAAGGGAATCTCCATGTGCTCTAGGTTTGCACTGCACTAAAAAAAGAAGAGGTAAAGAGCAGAATAAGCTCCCACGGCAGCACAACCTTCGGTGGTACAAGACCTACCAGCACGAGGAAATCCCTTTTCAAAGCAGCTGGAATCCCACATGAGAAATCCTTACTCATTCATGCAAGAAAACATTTTTGTTGTAAACTTTCAGGAAACTGAAAGCTGCTTGTGAGGAAGGAATTGTTTGTCTAGGAACAAATTATATGTGCAAGATGACAACACAGAAGTATGGAGCTGGAAGGGACGTGTGCAGCACTGCTGTAATCAACACTGATCGCTAATTTTTTTTTGACACTAG
>WAAG01084879.1:36128-83292 GCA_013390105.1 Tichodroma muraria | reverse complement strand
CAACCCCTCTTTCCATCCAACACCTTGCCTTTCAGGGCACAAGCCAAGGGAAAGGTCTTTGCCTTTGTTTTTGCCTTTGTCTCTGCCTTTGACTTTGTTGTCTGCATTTGCCTTGTCACCATTTACCAACACAAATAAACTCTCTATGAAACACTACTCTGCTCTCTGCACTGCCCAGGCTCATTCTAGCTCTTCACAAAATTGACCTTAAAAAAACAGATTTCTAACTGGGTCAAAAAACCCAAAAGATGGACAAATATTTTCTTTCCAATGGTTTCTGATGATGCCAAAAAGAAGCAATGCCTACACCATGGGCAACTCTCAGTATTCAGTGTTCAGATTTAAAGATCTGATCACTTTTTTTCTGGGCTATTTTTGTGCAAAAGAGAACCAGATGAAAGCATAGTTAACAAACTCCTGGGTCAGAAATTTCTAGTCCTTTCTCACTCGGAATTAGGTAAGGCTCACAGGAAGGCAGTTTGCAAAAAGAACTGATTCTGAAAAAGCTTTCATCAGCTGCACTGGGAAAAGATGTTTGAATATCAAAAAAACATTTTTCTCCATCCCCACAGCACCAGCTAACTCTCTAATCTTAAATCTTTAAAATAAAACATCCAAGGAATGGGAGGACATGCAGTTTGCAGGTAATGATATTTGGAGTGTACGTCTGAGATGGAGCAGATTAGTGAAGCATGAACCCACCAAGCATTCAAACTGAGATGGAGGAAAAATTAGTTTGCATATTTTATATTACCAATGTCTATGAAATACCAAGAAGGTAACGCTGATCTCACAAGCACTGACAGGATTTTCTGTGCAAGGGAAGTTCTCCTCCCTTGTTTGTGCAGTGCAAGGTGCTGGTCTCCAACCTTCTTCTCTTTTATTACATGCCCAAAAGCTGCCAAACAAAAGGAATGTCTTCAAACTGTGCACGTAGCTTGTTTGAGAATTGTACTTTCAGTCTATTAACTGTCAATCGATGTGTTTATTTTTTGGCTTACGGAAAATTAGTAACAAAGATTTACTCCAAGGTTTTCCACTTTGGGTTTCCCATTTGATTATTATGATTCTACAAATAAATAGTGAAAAAAATACTATCGTGTCAGAAAATGCTATAAAAAAGACAAAAAATGTGTTTTTCCCAATCTTAAAGAGATAGTCAAGTTTTATATGTCTATAAATGGAATTACATCATAAAATGTGAGAATCCATTTGTAAGAGTAAAAGTTGAAAGTCAAAAACTGTTCTAACAGTCCCATCCATATCCAGCAAAAAAGTGGGCAGAAAAATTGTGAAACTCAGCAGCTGACCTATCTCTGTTTGACAGTAAGTTCATAATTTTAATAAAGCAAAGATACCCACCAGTGTGTCAGCCTTTGTTCAATATTACCAAAATAAAGACCACATTGCATCCATTTGAATGAACCAAATTCAGCCATCTGCCATGTGATCAATACTGTCAGGAGACTGACCCAGTTCAGAAAAGTAGTCAAGAATCTAGATGTGGATTTTTTTTTGTTCTATCCCATAAATTCAATTATAATTCTAAAGACTGTTTTATTAATAACGTTCAGCTTCTTTAGCCAGGTTTCCAAAACAAATTAAATTAATTCTTTTTACCACAAGACTTCTACGTTGTCTCCTCTATCAGAAGAAATTTAATGCAGATCCATAAAGCTGGCTGGATCCTAAGCTGCTCTCAGAGCTCCCAACGCTGTGAAGAATTGTGTTCCTGCAGCTCCACTGAGTCCAGGAAAGACAGAAGAGCTTGCAAACTCATCTGCAAAATCCCTTCTCTTTGCTTATCCCTGAAACTGTTCAGCGTTTCCCAGCTCCAAATCGCAGACAAACATAATCCAGTCCCTCTAGGAGAAAAGTAAATCTTGACAATTTACTCAGTTTAAGGAATCTTCGATATCAATGAGTATAATACTGAGATTTCCCACATCATCAAGTTCCAAAGCAACAATTTCATTTCCAGCCATTTATTCCTTCTATAAGGTCTAGTAGAGCAAATGCTACATAATCTTTTTAGACTCAAATTCCTACTCTTTTAAAGTTTGAAGAACTGTTTTACCACTAATTACCATCATATCTGTGTGGCAAATTGATTTTTAAAGCTTAATTTAGCCACAGATGGGTAGATACAAAAAAATGGTTGCAAGAAAACACATTTGTACTCATTGTGGTCACAGGAAGCTCTACCAATGGATGTAAAATGTACAAACGTACATGTAAAATGTAAAATGACATTTTAAAAATGTAACAAATTGTAAAATGACAAAGTTGAGACATTTTTGCCCATTATTATATTTACTTCAAACTTTAAGGAGCTGACAGAACCACAGACATTCCTTCATATATGCAGTTACTGGACCATTTTGTTCCAAACTCTTCTCAGTTTCTGATTGTCTCAATGCTGGAATATTTCAGCTGCTTCTGTTCACCTTCCTGACCCTTCTGGGCTGCCAATGTCTAATTTTTGACTGCTCTAATTTCTGTTTGTCCAACACTTACATTTTTTGTCCCTGTTTGATGAAAGACCACCTTAGTTCAGGCTGTACAGAGAACAGAGGAAAAAATAAAATTCACTGAAGTAGGAAAGGAGAGTCAAAGCCTGGGTAGAAGGTGAAAAGGGCATCATCAGCTCCATAAACAGGGAACTAAGAGAGCCTCAGCTCAGCTCAGCTCCAGGCTGAGCTCCCAGGAGGACACTGGAATGTGTAAAAGGGGCTGGAGCTTTTCTCACACAGGATGCACTACGGGGCTCTCCCTTCCATCCAGATTCACATTATGATCAAAATTCTTGAGGATTCAAGACATCGCTCCCTCTTGTCAACTTCTGTTGAAATCAGCCATGAGCTTCCAGAGGGACTCTGAAGGTTGGGAGTGGGCAGAGTCAGAGACAGGAAGGTGTGGGGCAGGGTGGACCCTAAGGGAGGTGACAGACAACAAGAGAGGAAGTGGGAAGTTGAGGGCTTTTAAAATTATTTAAAAATTATTAATTATTATTATTATTTAAAATTATTATTATTTCATCTCAATGTTCTTTTGATTGAAAAATCATTCATTCTTTCAGTTTGAAAAATAAATCAATCTACTTAAGTTTCCAATTTCAAGTTTGGGAGATAAAACAGTTTCTCTTTATTTACCTTTCTGAGTAAGAGACACATTAAAGGGGAGTGAAGTAGAGAGACAAGGGAGCTTATTATCACTCTTTTACCCTTCTGCTCAATACATGTTCCCATTCTATGCTTAATTTGCAATTCAGTACACTGCTTACTACCACTTGTACTGATCTTTTCAATTATTTAAAAAAGTAATTAGATAGATTATAATGCCTGGGTGGACTGTGGTGCTTTTCAGTGCTGCTTTATTCCCTACATAGCCATAGCTGCAAGTTCAAGTTAAAACAGTTTTCAGTATTATCTGCTGGAGAACCCCACATCATTAACTCATTTCTCACAGTTTATCAAGCTGTCAACATGTGGACGTGATTTTGGTCATTCACAGCCTTGACTGAGTGGCAGTGAATGACAAGAAGTGAGACACCCTCTGAATCCGTGCTTCTCAAGCCAGTGAGCCATCAAACATCTTTCATGGCCCCTCCAGTCTCCCTAATTAAATTCCATTAAGGTAATACTGAGGCTGCCTGATTAATTCATTTTCCTATCATTTCCCACTGTAGTGTACCACTCTTGCTTTATTCCATCATCTGAATATTTCAATTTTACATATTTTGCTTCCCTACTGAGTTGCTTCTATAATTTCCCCATCTCTTTTGCTGTACATTGCTTTCATGTTTCCTCCTGCTTCTCCAGATCTCAGTCTTTTGAATCATTTCAGTCCCCTCTGCACATGTTCCACTTTTATACTGTGGGATACTCCCCTTGCTCCCCTGCATCTCTTCATTCCAGGAGATCATGGACTGACCTCGGGCACAAGCAGCAAAACCAGCAGGAGAAAAGTCAGTGTTCAGTGTAACACAGACAACTGAGAGGCTCTGTGGCACACCTGGGGGAGAGGCACTCACTAAAAACCATGGCCAACAGCGCAATCACTCTGTCATCACACACAGCAGCTCTCACATGGCTGATGATAATTCCCATTGTTGGACAGGTTCAGAACAGAGCAGGCTCTGTTCACCTCAGAGACATCAGCCCGTGCCCACCTGCCAGTGGCCAGAGCTGCGAGCTCGGAGCCATTAGAGGCAATAAAATCATAAACCCCACAAAAACTGGCCACAAATAAATAGCAGGCACAGCAACCCATCCCTGAAGAGGAAACTGGTGACAGCTCCCTGTGCTGCCATTCGCTTTCAAAGTCACAAAAACCCTTTTGAACCTCTTGTATTCCCCTGACTAATGCCATCATTATTTCAACACTGGCTGTTCAGAGTGAAACAGGTGCTATCTTGTCAAACGAGCCTCTCAGCTTTCATCATCCCGGAGTTCTTCATTGTGTATTGTTAAGCTGACAAGGTTTTGGGTTGCCTGGATACCAGGTCATGCTGCTGTAACTGCTAGTGATCTCTGCATAACCAAACTTTGTTGGCGAGAAGCAGGCGAGGGGAGGTGCGGCGTGAAAAGGAATTGTTTTATTCCCGTGTCATCCGCCCAGCAAAAAGAAGTTCCACGAGTTTATCTCAGAGGGCCGTGCAGAGAGGGCTGGTGGAATGCTTCCAGCACCTGATTAAAATGATTCACTCCATAATAAGCCAGCATTTCTAGTCTCATTTCTAAGAGCTTTTCTCCCTCGCTACTTACAGCAGTCTGCTAGATTCCTAAATAGAAGGGAGAGATTAATCTGTGCTAAATTACTTTATGTGGGTTTAAAATTATTCTGGCAGAAAAGTAGAACAAAGTTTGCCCAAGGAAGAAAAGAATGGAGCATCCACCCCCCTCCTCCAGTTCAGATGCAGTGATGAAAATACCCCAGGAGCTGTAGCATCATCCAAGTCACAGAAATACTTAAACTCAGCTGAATCACATTTTTGTTCTGAATTTTCTTAATCTCTCTCTCAGGACAGATGGCTCTCAGAAATAAATGTTTCTCAGCCACACGCTTGCCTAAACTTTACCAGGAAATTTTTCTGTAAACATGATGCTTGTAGAAAGATTATTATAGGAGAGGGTTTGTTTTATGTAAACTGGTTTTTGGTTTTCATAGCAGTGAAGTTTTATTTACAAGGCATCATTTTCCACTGAGATGCTGGAGGCTCATCTTGCTCTTGTCCTGGGACAAGAGGGTTTTCCACAGTATTGCTTTAGATAGAAAAGAGCCCAACCTCACCTGAAATTTCCTGCACAAAATCTGTGACTGAATTCCTTAAAATAACTGAGTTTTATAAAATGTTCAGACTTTGAAGACAGAAGCTGTAAAACTCCAAACTTCTGAAGCCATAAACAAAGCAGGAAATCCATCTTCATCAATGGCACTCATTCTCCTGTAGCCAAATAAGAAGGATTTGCCTAAATAATACACTTTGGCAGCTTACTCAGGCATATCAATTGAAATATTGAAGTTGATTGAAATGCTCCTCAAGCCTTTAATGTTTTAAGCTAATGTTATATGAAAGCCATCATCTATCACATGCAAGTTTGGAACCAGGCAGGCTTAGCCAAGTAACAAGTTTTCCTTGGATGATGTCCTGATGATTTTGGGCAGGCAAGGTTTAAAGAAGTCAGGAAAACCACTTTCTCTTAAATGGAGAAAAAGATGTCCAGCCATGCACATAGTTAATCTAGTTTGCTAATTAATAGGAATCTTCTCAGCACCTTCAAGACAGTAATTACTAAACACAGCCATCAAAAACAATGGAGAAATGCTCTTAATCACACCTGGTGAAAAAAAGAGATGCTAAATGGGTTGTTTTAATTTCCAACCAAACAACACCTCATTCAGGCCCTGGGTATCATAAGAAAATTAAAATTAAAACAGATACAAGGAGCAGGCCTGTAGGACAGGGGAGGGAGGAAATGAAGGGACAGAAAAGAAGAAAGAGACATGGTGTGTGATGGAAAGGACAGAAACCGAAACTGAAATGCTACAACAAATTAGATCAAAATTATGTGATTTAACATGAATTAATATAAAGAAATCACAAGGAAGTTGGTGGGTTATTTTACAAGCTTCAAACCACATTGAATCGATCGCTTGTTGAAAAGGCAACAACTTTATTCTTACAGCTTCAACAAAAACTTGCATTGCTGTCATTCAGACAGAGAAGCCAAAACAGAGACATTTGAGTCAGAGTTCACGTGTGAGAGTATCCCAAATCTGATGGAAGGAGTTAATTTGACCTCCTCCTCCTATCACTGCTCTACAGCTGGAAAACCAAAAGCCTGCACAGGGAAAACGGTGATGATTCAGCTTTACAGTGCAGCAGAACATATTTTCAGAATTGAAATTAAATGGGAGGAAAAAAGATTTGAGAAAATGTACACATCAAGCGACTTCCTACCCGAAGCCTTCCAAATTTCTTGAACATGAACTCGTGGCTCCAAAGTAGAGCCATAAAATTCCCTCAGCCCCTGATGGGCAATGCTAATAGGCATGCAACTTGCAACACTTTTTAACATGTATTTTTAATTTAATCCATTAGAACCACAAAGGAATAATGTATTAAAGTGATAAGTCTGTACATTCAGTAAATAAATATCAAAGTGAGAGTCATGAAAGCTTTAGGAAAAAAAATCCAGTCAGAAAAGAGAAAAAAAAAAAAAAAAGAAAAGAAAATTAAAGCCCTTGAAGGAATACATCACAGAAAAAAATAAATTGATCTACTAAATTAATTAAGTAAATTGATTGTAAAAATTTACTACCCTATGCAGTATAGAATAAATCTCATGGGAGGTAAGTTAGCAGAGTCAATTTGAGCCTTTCAACCATGAGAAACTTGTAAAGCACCTCATAAACCCTCTCAATAATACCATAGAAGAAAAATAAAAACTTTCTATACATGCTGAATACCTCAAGCAATAATCTACAAAGTACCATCCTGCACTGCTTTTTGCTACATGTTCCGAGCCTGTCCATTTTTATTAAATCCAAAATAACAAAATATATGGTTCCTCCAAAGCACATTTATTTAATTATGCTCTCAGGATATGAAAATTTTAAAATAAAAAGGATCTGCTTGTTCTCCTTCTTTCAGTTGACTTGTTGAGCCTTTTATTCATTAGATATAAATAAAATAATAACTTCTGAACTCAGCACTATTGGGAAGCAAGTGCCTTTCTGAATTTCCTACCCCGACAGAAGAACTGCCTATGAATAATAACCAATTCCTCTTAATCAGAGAGCCATGAATCACAGAATCAGCTATTTCTGGAGCAATCACAAGAGATCATCTGGATAAATCCTCCAGTTTAGGGCCTGACAGCAATACCTGGGTTATCACAAAGAGAAATTTGTCTTTTACTTACAAAAATTACCTGTAAAGGCCTTGTCAAAAGCTCTTCCGACAGCAAAGTATCAGTACCCATTATTTCTGTTGCTTAGAAAAACATGCCTAACCTAAATCTCCCTTATAATAAATTATGCTCATTTATTTTCTTGTTCTATCTCCTTTCCCCACCAGCTATACAGAACTGAACATCATCCACTTAATAATCTAATATGTGCTAGAAAACGTTATCATGTTCCTTCCTAATCTTCTCAAACTAAACAAATCCCATTCCTTCATCTTTTCATCATCTGCCAGTTCTTCTGGGAGAATTGCTCGCTCCACACTGACAGTGTCTCACAGCTTTGAGGAGATTTGATCTTTTTCCAGTTAACCCAGCAACAGACACAAGGAAATAATTTCTAAATTCATAAAGAACGGGTTGTGATCATGAAAAGCACTTCAGTCAATGCTTCTAACTGATATGCTAATTAAGAGAGATAACCAGTCTTAATCAAACTAATTACATTGCAGATTAAAGGTATTTGGAATTTAACACAGCTTCCCTTACGTATCTACATTACATTATGGTGACCTGAAGCAGGAACCTGGAATAAATATGTTAATACGTTTCTTTAAAGAATTCTTAACACATCATTTAACTGCAGAAAGCAAAAGGCAAGAGTGAATAAGAAGACATAATGGTTGTTATGATTTCTGCTCTTGTTTAAACTGTGGGGGGTGAAAAAACAACCTTGTCAGCTCTGGTAAAGATGAAGACACTTCTTGGGACCACTGGCTTGAATTTCAGTTTGCTGCTGTTGTGAATGTCAGGCCAGTCCCAGGGCTCGGAGACACAGATGTGGCACTGGGAATACAGAGCCTGGTGTGCCTGGGACACCACGGGCACTGCCTGCCACCGTGACACCCACGTTATCCTGCAGGATCCGTGTGACAGACCAAGGGATCACTTCCCTGAGGATGGGCCTGTGTGTCCCAGCAGGGAGGACTGAGCCCCATCCCTGCAGGGTGACTGCTCCCCCAGGGATGCCCCGTGCCTTTCCCTACCCTGGAGGGTTTGGTGTCACTGGAACAGCACCAGCAAAGGCAGCTGGGCAGGAGCACCAGAGGTTTGTGTTTGGGTCAGGGCTGTGACCCTGAGCTCCTCAGCTCCCACTGCCAACCCACAGGGCTTCGCTGGCCTCCAGCACCTCCTGCTCACACAGCATCAGGCAGACCCCCAACTGCCCTGCATAATTCTTCCTAGGAGAGCAGGTCCCACAAGGTGATCCTTAACTGCAGCGCACATGAAATCACCGTCCGCCCTCGGAGAGGTGCTTTATTTGTCAACTCTGTTGTGGAATTGTCTCTGTTCCTCTTAGATTGCAACCTGTTTGCTCTCCCCATTTCTGATAGAGTGGTGTCTTCCTTTTTGACCTTCTGTACCAGAGTTTTACGTGAGGCCACCTGACACTGGTCTGAGGTGCAGAATGATAAAATGATGGCCTATAAAATATTGTCTGTACCCATTATTTTCTTCTGCATTGTGTTTGCTTTTGCATTCTCACAATAACAAATGCCACAGCAGGATCACAGTGTCATCAATGCCAAGAGGTTTCCATGGTATAGAAAAGTAAGAACATTAAACTGTTAAATATCTGTAGAAGCTGGAAGGAAAACAATGGAATAATTTTATTTTAATTGCTACCCTCACATTGTCTCGTAAGGTCAATTTGAGATGCATTTATTTAAACTAATTAACCATCATGCTTGTAAACGTGGTATTTGTTCTTCTTCTGCAGAGAATTAAAGCTGAAAATGATAAGGCAAGTAGAGCTTCTCTGCACTACATGAATTAATGCCCACACATGGACATGCACGGAAGAAAAATTACAGGGGAAAGGAATGGTGGAGGAATCCTTTCTGTATATTGCCATTACAGCAGTAAATGAGGTAAAAACATTGAACATTTCTCATTATTCCTGATACAACCCTGGTATCAGCCATGAAATGAGAAAAAAAAAAAGTTGATTCAGATGGAACTGAATAATGCAGCCATTGACATGGTCACCTTTAAGCCGATTGTTCATGTACCTAGACTAGGAGATACAAGAACTTGGTATTTTTAGGCCAAATCAGAAGCTATATTTAACCCAGTGTAAATTGTGCCAATTACATTCCCTAAAGTCCTTAGGACTACCTCACCCTGTCCCTTGTGAGATGTGCAATAACATGAAATGGTTGTAACACAGGACATGCCGTGTGAAGAGGCAAATTAAATGCCTGACTAAAGAAGTTAGTACCCTCACTGTTTGTTTTCGTCCTCTTCTTTAATTAGCTTCTTAATTGCTCACTTGTTCGAGCAGCTCGGTAACAGAACACATCTGCACCAGCTGTAACAGGAGCTTTTACTTGTATGGATACTTGCAGATGCTTGGATTTAGATTTCTTGACCTGTTTTGGATTGATTTCCCCTCGAGGTGTGAATCCCTTGCCTAAACCCAGGCATCTGGCACCATGAGAGGTGATTGGGATGATGATAATGGTTGGGCACACGGCACAAGGCACAATGCAGAGCTGTGTCCTCCTGGAGCTGCAGCTGGGGGATGTGGGACAGTGTGGATTGTCTAAAACAGCACCAGACCATGGCCTGAGTCACTGTCAGCATCCACAACAACCAGAGAAGATGGAGATTAATGGCAAGAGACACAAAGTGAGGAAGATCAGATGGCTGCTTGGGTGCAGACTCTCAACCACCAGTGCAGCAAGTCCAAGTGCAGCAATGCACCAAAAGGATGGCACTGAGAGCAGGGAATGGCATTAGACTGTCATAATTTCTAATTTTTACCCTTTAATTCCATTTTTCCTGTAAATACATTCTAGATGTGCTTGTTGGGTCCTTACAGCAAGTAGCAGGATTAATCCACCCCCTATTTCCATGTAAACATTCTTTTAACAGGGAGGTGAATTTTTGAAGTCTATCTCAAAGTATCAATCGAATTTTTCTGCAAGCGCAGAGAATGTTTTTATTCTGTCCTTTCACTTGCTTAAAAAGGCTTCTGGCTTGAACATCTCTGGGAGCCAAGTGATCTGTTCAGAGCTACTTTCTAACAAATGTAAGAATTTACTGCCATTTTTTCTTGCTGATCTTGGTATGATAACAAAATGAGAACCGAGTTTCTAAGAGAAAGTTGAAACACACACAAACAACCCAGAGTCAAAATGCAGCTGAACAGCCACAGGCAGAAAGAAGAAGGTGCAAAATATCACATGGTAGAGACACTCCTGTAATCAGGAATTTCTTAAATCACACCAACCTACTGAGAGTGAGCCTCGATCCTAAGTGCCCCTGACTCTGTTCGGTGTTTTGTCAGTGCAGTCAGTGTTTGCTCTCTTCTGTTTAATGGGAATTTGGGCAGGACACTGAAGCTGTCCCGATCTGTCTTCCTCTAAGGAATCGTGTTTACCTGGAAAAATTACTCCAAAAGTCAGATGTAAACTTCGGTGTAACAAATATTTCCTGAAAGCAATAAATAAGGACATTCCTATTTTAAGAAATAATAATTACTCTGGCCACCTGTCCTGTCTGCATTCCAGTCCTGAGTATTGGAGGAGCAGGAAGAGTAAAGAGGGGATTTCCTTGGACACTTTGGTTGACTGAACACCAATCCATCACTTCAGTAAATTTAGCTCTTGCTGATTCTGTTATTGATGACTGCATGTAACTACTATAATAAACTAACTACTACAATGTGCTAACCACTATAATATATTGATCTTTTTGTTGATAAAAAGTTCCATGTGCAGGAAATAATTTTCCATTCTCTGACATCATTACTGATGACCTGTTCTGTTACCCTTTAGTAAACAACAAAACTCTATGAACACTGGGTTTTTTTCTATTAACCTGATTAATAAAGGGTTCAACATGGAAAATTCCTAAACTCCTCAACTTCTAGACTGAGTTAAAAGCATCCAACAGCTTGTAGGAGTAGCCAGCAATGAACTGCCACCAGATAAGGGTTTGTAAGCTTGTAAGTGTTCTACAACTGCTTCGAGCTAGGAAGCATTAACCTTAAAACTGGACTGCAACTGAAGTACCAAAAAAAAAATAGAAGGAAAAACCAAAATGCTCCTACAAGATGCAATAGCTTGCAAAGGAAGCTGCTGATAAACACAGGCTCATCACCAGCCTCATCAAATGCCACTCTACGGAAAAACTAGTTTTGATTTTTTTTTCCCTTATTCTGAATGACAATGAGTTTGTGATGAAAAAATTTCCATCCTTTCCAATAGGTTGTGAATGTCATAGAAGGAACACTAATGCCAAAAATCTGCTTTAATTACTGCATCTGATCATAGTTAATTTAACCAATTTTAAAAGTTAAAAAAAAAGAAAGAAGTGTCTGTGTTTTTTCACATCCACAAAAGCACTCAAGTTCTACGGCGAGCTTACCAGCAGTGTCTTCTGAAGAATATCTGTACTGAATCACTCCAAGAGAAGTGGCATTTTACACATTTCTGCCCACAACACTGATGTCAGTGTCTGCCCAGTCGCATTTCTTTCCGCTCTGAGCTGGTGATGCCCAACAGGAACAGGGACTAAAGGCAGAAATGGATGGTTGGTATAATTTACCACTGTGGTTTGGGGTGCTGTTTGATGGGAGCTGTACTCTGAACCAGCCTCCTCTTCTCAGAAAGCACCTCCCTTGTGACCAGCCCTCATGGCACAGCACCTGCTCAGGGTTACTGCAGCCCTACACCACATCAGTCACTTTCCTGTTAGATGTCACTGCAATAATAATCCAGTACAGGTTACCAGCACTACCTGATTCACACTTATTCTCCTTAAAAGCCACATCTGGGCTCACTCCTTAACCTGCCTACAACCCTTCCAGCCCACCCCCTCCTCTCCTTCTGATCCTCTGTAATGCATACTTACAAAAATTTAAGTACTGATATTTTATCTTCATGATCTTTTATTTACATCAGCTAAAGAAACAGCGTTCAAGTGATATTTATATTCCTGTGATTTCTATCATCTCATTGTAGGAGATGACAAGCTGATTGCAAGATGTGGAATTCATCTACATAAAACCCTTTGTGAAGATGCACAGCAAGGTGAATCTCAGTAACAAAGTAAATTAAAACATACTGCATTTGAGCACGATGAGGAACATGTCAGAACAGGCAAAGGAAAAAGCAGACCTGTCATGGTGACAGCTTAAGATTCAAAAGTGCTGCCTTTCATTCCATCACTTCCACCATCAGAAAATTAATATCATAAAATCATAGAATCATTTAGGCTGGAAAACCCTCTAAGATCATCCCGCCCAACCCATTAACCCAGCACTGCCAAGGAGAGGACTGAACCCCATCCCCACATGCCACATCTGCATGTCCTAAATCCCTGCAGGGATGGGGATTCCACTGCCTGTTCCAATGCCTGGCAACCATTTTGGTGAAGAAATTGTTCCTAATATCCAACTTAAACCTTCCTTGGTGCAACCTGAGACCATTTCCTCTTGTCCTGTCCCTTGTTCCCGGGGAATAGAGCCCAACATCCTCCTGGCTGCACCTTTCTATCAGGGAGTTATGGAGAGTAAGAAGGCTCCCCCTGAGCCTCCTTTTCTCCGGGCTGAGGACCCCCATCTCCCTCAGCTGCTCCTGGTGCTCCAGACTCTTCCCCAGCTTTGTTCTCTTCCCTGGACACGCTCCAGTCCCTCAATGTCCTTCCTGGAGTGAGGGGTGCTGACGCGTTTACACCCCTCGCGTCTCTGCTGTCCACGGGGCTCCATCCTCCCCTGCCCCAAGACAGGAGACCCCGGGAGCTCCCTAGCAAAGCCTCCCTAAAACTCTGCTGCCAGCAGGCTCATCTCCAGGGAGCCTGGTTTTATCCCTTTCCCGCTTCAAATCCAGTGCAATACAAGGGAAGAAATTCTCCAAATAGGAAGTGCTTTGAGGAGCAAGGAGATTGTGCCAAACTGACCTCTAAAATTACAGAAATTGGCTGCCTTCATTTCAGTTATGGCCTATGGGCACCTTGTAACACCCTGTGAAATAATTTACGTGTTGGCCTGTTTCAGAACTCAATATATTTGACCCCATTAAAGAGGGACTCTGTTTTCCAAACATATGAAATAGTGTTCATAAACATACCCAGTAGAAAACCAGAAGCAACCTGTTCAGCTGGGAACAGCCTTCCAGAAATGCTGATACAGCTACCAGTATTTTTCTCATCTTTATTGATACACCTATTATTTCCATATAACTTCACCCATCTATGATGCTGGGTTTTGTAATTGCCGGTGGCTGCAATTCCCCAAAATTAATCTTTCTCAAATCATGTGGAGTTACTGTGTTTATTTTAAGCCACCTCTGGTTATGCAGATCTCAAAAATGTCATTTCATGCATCACCATATTTGCATTGTCACCCAGATCCTTCTGTGTTTACAGTTCCAGTTTCAATGGGACAGTTCGCAAGTCTCTCAGCATACAGACAGATGATCAGAAGTGTCAAATTACTGCAGTTTAGAGAGCCTTCATGAGTCACCTGAGCCATGACAGCTGACTCTATGTATCCTCTTAATTGGTTCGATTTACCCAGCAAATCATATAAACTGATTTATTTTCAAGGTTGTCACCAAAGGCTTATAATTATGTATAACAAAAATAATTTAAGCTACACATTATAGTTTGCAACTGGAGTGAGGAAAGAACAAATGCATTGTTACTAAATCCCACAACAACCTTTAGTTTCTATTTTAGATTTCCAACAAGGACCATCCTCCTCACAGAGTTATGGCTTTGTTCTCCCCTAGAAGTGATGTGAGGTCGTAGCTTTGGATTCAGAACTGCTAATATTAAGATGAAAGCCTTCCAATAAACTTCTCTGAAGCCAGAGAGCACTGAAGCAGGAGTGCTGCTGGTTCTGGGATCGGGACAAAGCGAGGAGCAGAGCACTAGGCACTGCTGACCCTGCTTGGAGCCAGTAAGAGATGAAAGCCAAGACAGGTCATGGAACAGGACATCCCAAAGGATGCAAAGAATCCACTGGAAGCCCAGCAGCCCTTGATTATGTCACAGTGTTAACCCACCTGCAGTGTGAAGTGAGGTTAAGCCAACAGCTCTTGAGGGAGTTTCTCGAGGTCTGCCCTGCACCTCTGGCTGCACAAATTATCTCGAGCCTTTCCTCACCTGAATTGTCCTGAGAGGCCTCTGAGCCCGGCTCACAGGGAGCTCCAGGATCAGCCAGGAGCTGAATGACAGGAGAAGGGAAGAGAGGAGGGTTCAGGAAAGACACAGACTGGGATTTTGCCTTATTGCTTTAACACAAAAGCTCACATTCTGGAGACCAAGCTGACAAACGCAGCACAGAGCCCACAGCTGCTCTCTGCTTTGGAACAGCTCAGTGTTCACTTTGAAGGACCCAAACCCATGGATGGAAAGCACTCCTGGGGAAACTGGGCTGCCTGACAGGAAGGCTGGAACAACACTACTCAGGTGGCACGACGATGACAACTCTTACAAAGATACTCTGCTCCTGTTTTGACTTAGCTTAGGGAAAAAAACCAGCTCAGGAAACCAAAAAATCTGTAGAAAGGTCTGTGGCAAAACAAAAACGGACCAGGGAACCCCCAGGCAAGCTGGGCCTTTGCCACTTCTCCTGGGCTGGTCTCTGCAAATATGAGCTAATTCACGGAAAGGCCTCCTGAAAGAAAAGCCAATTTATGGATCATGGCTTTAAAATGGGCAGGGGAAGATGGACTGAAGAAATGATGGATGGAAAGACGAAGAGAAAAAATGTGGAAGGGAAAGTAAAACTGAGACATGTAAGAATCAATAAAGTAATAAATATTTATATAATAAGGCTGGAAAAAAGGTGGAGACTACTAAAAAAATAATTATCAGCTGGATATAATTATTAAGTGGAAATTAATCCTAGTATTTTTTGCTGCACTTTTCAGTATTTTCCACTTCTTTAAGTCTTCCTAGCACATCATCTTTCATTCTAATTCTGGGCTTTTCTCCTTAAAAGCCAATGAAGCCTTGCAAACAGGTTTTCATCTTTTTAACTGGATGAGGACTACATCTCCAATGTCTCTTAAGTGGTTGCTTACTTTCAGTTCTTTATTCCTTTACTCCTGTGACACTCTCCTTCAAGGACTTTTCTGTATTAGAAGGCACTGAATGACAATTAATTTAGTGCACTTATCACATTTGTACTGGCTAGATACTCTCCAGATTCCTGAGCAGGGATAATTCTGCTCTCAACAAAGGCAGATCCAGTATTTTTGGTGCAACAGTAAGAAGATGTTATTTAATAAGTGAAAATTCTTCCCAGGAGATTAAAATGAAAACCATGAAGAATTGGTTGAGATGGCAAATGGCTACAAAATTTTATTTGAAGTTCTGTTTTCCCTCAGCAGTATAATTCTGTGTGACAATTTGAGCATGAATCTGACTATAATGCAAACACACTTACAATGATTAAAGTATTTAGATGAAAAGTCTTCGTAATTTAACAGACATTTTTGACATGAAGAGAAGGCGTAGAAATCTACAGTTGGTGTTTAAGGGGGAAAAATGTGAATCTATCTCAAAATCTTCATTTCCTGGTCAGCACACTGTTGAACTGTTCATATTTTCAATGGCTATTTGGACAAATTAATCCAAATTTTCTGTTACAGTTTTAAATAGTGATCTTATACTTTCTGCCACTGTAAAAACAACGTCTAATGTGATTTGCTGTGTTCCCTGTTTAGTGATTCTGATTATACATTAGATCTGTGCACAGGAACAAACAGCAGTCAGATAAAATCAATGCAGCAACAAGATTCCTGTTTAAATGAAAAGCATCTCAACTCTGCTTTGCCATGCAAACAATCACTGAGTGGTACTTTTTCTCAATGTCTACTTATGATGCAAGACAAAATGGGAAAATCAATGCCCTTCAACAGAGGAAGCATCGGTGTCTCTCTGCAACCACAGCAAACGACCCATTCCTGTTCCTTATCACAGCCATGACACTCTTGTAGAGCTTAAAAAACAAATTTCCAGCAATGTCAGTCAGCAGTGGAAATCTCTTTAGTGACCCTTCACTAGGAAAGAGGTTATAAAGCTTCTCACAAATGGTTCTTATGTTCTACTCACAGACCGAGAAAAATCTCCTGGGATATTGATTGGTTTATTCTATCAGAAAGCAAAAAAGTAAAAAGTAAATAAATATAAAACCCCCTGATAACAGCAAAATTCACTGGAAATGTTACTTTTTGAAAAAAATCTGTGATTTCTTTGAGTTTGATCACGCAATTAATTCTTTTTTCTAATAAAAGAATAATTTTACCCAGACCAATCAAAGGGACTCACAAGATATTAGAGATTTGGAGAAGGTTGGATAAAGTCGTTCAATATATTCCATTCTAAACAAATTTGTCCAAAAAATCTTGCACTGGGGCTTAACTGTAGCTACACAATGTACACATTTGCCACTTGATGGTAATTATATCCTGCTGTACATCTTACTGATCTTGCCTACATTTGTAAATGAATGGTGTAAGCCAATCCATTTATCTCTGAAGTCATTAACTACTTAAGACTGTGGAGAAAGCTACTGAGAGAGCGTTGCAAAGATTAAAAATAGAATAGCTTCATGTCATTTTCAACGTCAGTATCGAGCGTAGAAACACTGAATGAAGGGTTAATTTGCACAAGGAAAGAAAGCCAAATAAGAGATGACACTTGGGCTATGAGACCATCTTTAGGCTGTGGAAAAAAAATTGAATATATTTTCTCATAGCCCTAAGAAGAGCTTACAGCTGAAATGTCTTCTCTAATCTTATTGTTTATTTATAATCTGCATTTATTATCCTCTTTGCTTTTATTTTGCAGCTAACATCCTCCTGCAGGACCCTATTTGTCTCCAGATGTCGATCAGTGTACATTCTTTTTGCTAAATGTCTTCTGGATCTAAAGCCTTTTTCATACTGGGATTTGGTAATCAAACCCTTTTCTATCTTCCCTGCTTGGGTGAAGCCTCCTCCTGCAGGAACAAGAGCTGACACTCGTTAGAGTTACACGTCATGTGAGCACATGCTGTTGAATTCTTCTGTATGAGATTTTGCAAATATGCTTTATTGTAATATCCTGGCTGGAAAGAAAAAATGGAAAAATTAGAGTTCATTCCAATCCCTTCCTTAGTGTGGTGTAAGTGCATTTTAAGGCAGACTCCATTTGATGTTTTATGAAATTGGATTTTGACTGCTGTAATTTCAGACACTTAATTACAATTACAAGCTCTGTTTTTAAAGAAACTGTAATTCAGTCACACTATCCAAAAGGCTTCCTCCTGAAAAAAGTGGTAAATACAGATTGCTCAGAATTTTTTACCTAATAATATCTTAGATGTCTCTGCTATTTAGGATGGAAAATAATCATCAGGCATGGAAGTATTCATAGAATACCAGAATGGTTCGGGTTGGAAGAGACTTTAAGGATCGTGCAGTTCTAACCCCTTGCCCTGGGCAGGGACACCTTCCACTATCCCAGGCTGTTCCAAGCCCTGTCCATCCTGGCCTTGGTCTCTCCCAGGGATGAGGCAGCCACAGCTTTCCTGGGAATCTGTGCCAGGGCCTGCCCACCCTCACAGGGAGGAATTTCTTCCTTATATTCACTCTAACTCTGCCCTCTGGCACTGGGAAGCCATTCCCCTTTCTCCTGCTACTCCAGGCTGATCCAAAGTCCCTCTCCAGCTCTCTTGGAGCCCCTTTAAGCACTGGAAGGGGCTCTAAGATCTCTCTGGAGCCTCCTCTTCTCCAGGCTGGACCTTGGAGCATCTTTGTGGCCTCCCCTGGACTCTCTCCGGCAGCTCTCCATCCTTCCTGTGCTGGGAGCCCAGGGCTGGAGGCAGATCTGAAGGTGAGGTCTCACCTGAGCAGAGCAGAGAGGCAGAATCCCCTCCTCAACCTGATGGGCAGGCTGGTTTTGATGTAGTTTTGCAAGAATTCAATAAATTCCTCCAAAGAAAAATGCCATTTTGTTTAGTTTTACGTTTCCATCTGCTCTTCCCTGACTGAGCAAGGAGGTTTCAAGGACTGACCTTCAAATAACCCAGGGAACTGCTAAAGTTTGAAATCTCTTCAAGAGAAGAAAAGTTGATGAACTGTGTTTTAGCCCAGGAAAAGATCCCATGCTAAACATGGCTACTCAGAGCCTCTTTTGATGATTCACGAGTTATTGCCATGGATTGATGCACAGCTAATCCCCCTCCCGAGGAAAGTGTCTTCACAACACATTAAACCTTAATCAGCTCACAGCAGTGATCAGGGGGCAGATTGGGAAAATGCTTCAGCCCATGTACAGTGGAGTAAAAGAGTTTGAAACATTTCTGGCAGTTTTATCAGCAAAGGCTCAGAATTTTTGTCAACTCAGTAAATTTGCTTAGAGATTTCAAGGCATTTCTGTATCAGCAAAAGGCACAATGTGTAAGTAGTTCTATCAGGAACATCTGCAGAGGGATGGGTGGCTCCTAACACTGAGAAAAAGCTGGTTTTTAGTGATGAAAGGACAATTTATTTCAGGTATAAAATATTCAGGTATAAGCATGCTCAAATCACTAATGCACAGCTGTATCTGTTAGGAGACACCCTCAGTACAACAGCCAGGGAATCTTTTCTAACTTAGTCCTTCATGGAACAGCCCAGAAGCAAAGATGTAAGAAATAAGAGAAATAAGAGAAGAATAGCTTGCCCTCTTTCTGGATCAAGTTTAGAGAGTCCAATGATAACCCTGAAAGTTCCTACAGAAAGTTTTTACTTTCTTTTTTTGCCATCCAGAACTCCTGAACTCAAACACTCTTCCTTTACCAGAGAAAGTGCCACCTCTTTATCATTAAATTGCTGGCCAAGTTTGGGTTTCTTTCCTGCTTGTCAGTGCCCAAGGCACAGACAATCCTTTTGGTTTTTAGCAATAATCCTCATGTGATTTGTTCAAAAGAAATCAAATCTATGATTACATAAAGGTGCAGTATAATTTTAATAATGTTTAATGACAGAAAAGAAAAAAAAAAAGGGTAAATTTATGGAGGCTGACAACATCAGCAGGTTCAAAGGAGGATTAGACAAACACATGGACAGCAAGTCTGTAACAAAATACCAGAATAACTGGCAGGAATTGACCCTCCAGCGTTCCTAACCCAAAATTTCTGGATGCTGGAGGAGAAAAAGGGACAACAACTGTCTGCTCTCCCCAAGGAGCATCTCATTTTCTTGGTGGCAGGACAGAATGTTTGGCTCAATGGACCATTAGTCTGAGCCAATAGGGCATTTCTTATCTTCTAGGGGAAAACTTAATTTATCCCTTCTAAAAGCCAATTAGACACCATAAAAGACAGATATTATTATCAAGTTAGGACAATCTGTAAATGGAGATTCCAAGTTAGTAGCAGTCAGAGAAAGGTAACTCATGTTAATTGAATACTAATTATAGGTGCAATTTTCCTGGATTACTCTGAACAGTGAGACAGTGAGTTAGAAGCTGGTGTTCAGTGGAAGTCCCTCACTGAAAATTCAAAGTAAAACGACTGGTTTTCCCTGTATCATTTTACATGTATTTTGCTTCAGCTTTTCCTTCTGCACAATCCAAGTTCATGTACAAAACTCCCCTCCCACGTCTCCATTTTAAGGACAATTACAGCAAACGTGCAGAGAGAACTGGTCCCTTTTTGTCTTGTAGGGTTCCAGTGCATGAAACACAATAGATGTAGGGAATTCCTGAGGCACATGGGGAAATGGGATTTACATCATCCTACTTTAGGTAGTATTTTACAGAATTATCTGAAATACATCCCAAAGTTCCCAACTCATCATTCAGAAAGCATCAAAATGCTGTAATTTCTGGAGTTGTGTAAACAGCATCAACAGGGGCCAGAAGTGCAAAATACTGGAAGCCTTAAAACAGCAACTCAGATCCCGGAGCAGCAGGGCAACATAATTTGAATACCATTATACAAATCTAAGCCAGCAAATTTCTGAAAATCGTCTACAAAAGGTAAAATACTGATTTATGCAGGAGATGATGAACTCTTACAATGCATGTATTGCACCTGAGAAAGAAAAAGGGAAAGAAAGGCAGAAACAGTGAAGGAAGGAAAAAAGAATACATTTGGTACTATAAAATTCTTCCTATTTTTACTGTTCAAGACTTTTATTTTTCTGATTCTGTATCATTCATTGAAGTTGCTTTAGAGGACAGTATTGTCTTAACTGCATTTCTATGCCTGATGATCCAAATGGGATTTCATCTGAGAAAATATTATCCTTTGCAAATCTTATTGCTACTTATGCTAATTTCTTTCTTAAGTTTAAATTGAGGCAATATCAGGTCAATCTATAACACAACTACCCTGGAATTAATGTTGCATTTGCCAATTTAGCAACTTTTTCATAGGTTTCATTGATCTTTGTTTCAGTGCAAAAAAAAAAAAAGATGTAAAGGCTTTATAAAAAGAAATAAAACGTTTAGATCATAGAACGTGGCATTATCATAGCAGAAAGGAAAATAGTTTCCTACCTGTTGAATGCTACAGAGGAAGCCAGAGAATGCAAACAAGACATAGATGCTTCAGAAAGGTTTTTAAGCCTAACAGTTGAGGCAAGATTTTCAAACAGTTGCTTCCTCATTTCTGCTTCACTAAAACAATAGTAGAAATAATGAATCCAGTAAAACAGTTTCAGGAGTCACACTGTGTGATTGGTCAGAAGAAAAGCTCCCTAAGCAGCCAAAAATGAATGTGGGTATTGTTTTCTGTCCCGGCACCCGTCAGCTTAGGGCTGGACCAAGGGAGACTTAGGGGGAGGTGATTTACCTGGTACAGCCCTGGGCCAGCAGAAAAAACCTCACGGTGACAGCAACACGTGCTCTGTGCCCAGCAGCAGCGATGCAAGCAAGTGCCAACATCAGGCAGGAGAGTCAGGAAAGGAGGAGAGAAAAATTACCCCGGTCTTTCCATTATTTCCAAATGTCTACCTTATTAGCTGAATCTGCATAGTCAAAACCAGAGCTCAGGCAGAAACAAATCAGCAAATGACACTCTCAGGAATTAAAGTCGGATGAATTTACCATTTTTTGCTGCTGCAGTGCCAACAGAGCCGTTCAAGCTCCTCTGCCCAGGAGTGATGGCCCTTAATGAGATTCCCATTCCAGTAATTCTTTTTGTTTCTTTAAGGACAGGGATTCTAGCAGTCACATAAGCCTTTGGATTTTACCACGCTCTGAAAGATTTGTTAAAAACCAACATTTTCAGCTAAGAATCCATCAGCTGGGTCCTTTGACACACTTAGAATCAATTAGCAGGTAAGGCTTCTATTTATTCCACACTATTGTGTGGGTTCTCCTTATCCATCTAACTAACTCCATAGTGTTTTTTTCTAAATACAGAACCCTCATGGCTAAATAAGCATCTAACAATAAGTCCATACCTGATTTAGTTCAAATTTGCTACAATTTAAAGCTTTTGCACTGCCCAACACCTTACAATGGAGTCAGCTATTAGTTAAGCCCGAAATTTCTCCATCAGAGCCACCAGTTGGCAATTTGCAGAGAGGAAACCTCTTTCCAGGCAATTCAGGGGCACATCAGTGATGGCTGCAACAGCTTGAGATTCTCAGACCATTTTTGTGGAGCAGCTGAAGCACAGCAAAGTAGGTCAAGCATCATCCATCCCCCCCAAGGTTCGGCAGGAAGCTCCCCAGGTGAGAGCTTGAACACGAGATCAAAGCCACACCTCAGACTGACACACTCGAGGATCCCTCTAGGATGTGCTTCCTCAAGAAAAACTCCTGTCAAGGTTCCACAGGAGCTCAGAGCCTGCTCAAATGGAACAGCAGCACTTCCTTGTTGTTGTACTTTACAGCTCCTCAAAATGCACTGTTATTCCCTCCAAAGGCGGTAATTGAAAGTTATAAGTCATAAAAACTGATTTATTCTTGCTGAAGGACTATTTAAAATGATCTGAACTAACTGAAATTTAAAGTTTAAGAACCACATCAATAGTTCTACCCTCAACATTTATTTAAAAGAGGTTTTGAATGGAGCAATATGATATAATTTAGAAACGAATTCAACAGTTGTTTTTACTCCCTCCGAGAGCAGTTATTGCCTGTCAGATAATTAAGTGACTATGCCAGTGACAGAATACACAAAGCAGCAGGGAGCACAAGAAAATACTGAAGCTTCTTGCAGTCCATGAGCTTCCAGTGAGAACAACCTGTCTAACATATTAGAGAGAGAGAGAATTAGAAGACATGATCAGAAAAACAAGAAATCACCATGGAAACACTCTATCAGTGTATTTCACTCTGGGTGTGATCAATTCAGATGATTCTCAGCGAATTTTATGACACGTTACAAAACATACTGTAACACTCTATCTCACATAAACATTTATTTAAAATCGATAAATCAATGAAAAATAATAATATATCTTGAGTAGCTACACTGAATGAACAAAAGATGTTCATGGAGCTTCACTTCACACTGAAAATTCATATCAAGAATCCAGCTACTCTATTCAAGCCAGGACTAACGTGTATATATGCAACTCTAGATACCTCTGTAATTTGTTTACTTCAGTTATGAGACACAAAAAAGAAAAGGAAATACCAGGTTCTTGTTCATCTCTAGATGGGAACAAAGTGAATAAGTAGTTTTGGATTGCTGAATTTTGCTTCTGAAACAAATGTCATCATTCTGAATATCCAGATTCCTCAAAACACACGAGATGTTTAACACTGCAGGCACAAAGCCCTGTGAGATGCAGAACTGGCTTTAGCACGTGGATTTTGGACACAATCAGGGTGAGATTTCCAGAACAGCCAGTCCCTAAACTGCCTCGAGCAGCCCTGCGACCTCAGGCTGGGCCAGGCCAGGGAGTGGCCATGTCCAGGGGATCTATAGGGGCTGGAGACGAGACAGACACAGGGCAGAGTCAGCTCCAGGGTTTCCTCACTGTCTCCCACTTCAGGGCAACTTCGAGAGAGGGTATTTCTTCCATTTCTTATGGCATTATTTACTTCTAAGTTCTGCAAATAAATTTCCTTATTTGTTTTAATCTATTCCTGAAAACTCTGAAGAAATTTTGTGAAAAACAAAACAAAACCACCTTCAGAAACTTAGGCTAAACCAGCAGAAACTGCAATTGAAACCCCAGCACAAAAGTTACTGTGAGAGCAAAGCTCAGAACACACCAAGTGCTTTTCAAGAGTGGAGCGGTTCCCCATAATCCTGCCAGGGGACAGAAGCAGTCACAGAACCCGAAATCCCAACACCATCCTAATGTGGCCACCACAGCCACTAGCACTCTCTGCATGTGGCCACGTCCTGCTGTTGAAGTACTTGGGAACAAGGATATTTTTTGAAGGAACATACGGATTCTGACAGAAATGAAGGTGTTTCCTCAGAGGTGAGCTGCTGTTGTAGCATCTGGGATGAACTCCTCTCCTCAGAATACAGAACTAAGCAGCAAATTTGGGTCCTGTGACTGCTTGCTGCAACGCTCCACACATGGAGAACATTTTTCTGGAAGCTTCCAATTACCATGGAATTCTTCTTGGAGATTTTTTTTTTGGTGTCACTGATTAAAGATAATCACGAGAAGAAAACTATGGCTACTAATTGTTGAAATTGTAAGGGAATATATTGAGATGATTATCGACTTAATGAAGCTGGCATTGAAATACATTTTCCTGATCTGCTTACTCTGTGTACTGTCTCCTAACTGGATAATACTCTGTGATTTACTCAGCCTCAGTAAATAACAGACTGATCTCTCTTGTTTGCAAATGACAGCAAACATAGTTCCAGGAAAAATCATAAAACAAACAAGCACAACATGTAATGCAAGTATCAACTATTTTGGGCTCCATGAAAGTAAGCTGCGTACAGAAATGCTTGTTTCAACTTGATGCCAATTTGTAATTACAAATCTCATTCCAAGCTATTTTTCTAATTAAAAATAATATGGGTTAAAATCTTACGTGAATGTCTTTCTTCTAGCACAAGTCCACACAGATTGAGTAACAAAGATAAGTTATGTGCACCTTCTGAGGAGGAAAACCTAAAATTATCAGTGAAAGCAGTCCAGCCCTTCCCCTAAATTCAGTCAAGGTTATTATCCCTGAAAATTTTTTTATTATTATTATTTGCTCTTATTTACTCAGTGCATTGAGAGTAACCCTTTTTCCACAGAAGCAGGACAGAGGGAAGACTGGTTGGGTTTGATTTCCTCCCCCCAGTCTACCACAACTACTCAAAATTCTGTCTGTGAATATCCACTCCTCTACTACACAAATACATTCCAGTGTCACTTCTCATCTTCCCGATACAAATCCTCCTTTCCAGGCACTGGAAATTTTGCAGCATCCATCCCAAGCCATTTCTGATCCCTTGATGGGCAGAAGATCACCCTTGCAAGGAAAAGCAGCCCTAGTTCTGCACTGTGAGGGCTCCCAGTGAGAGGATGGAGTGTGACTCCAAAGCATTTCCAAGTCTCTCCCAGAGTTGATCAGGCAGCTGTGATCTTATGATCCAACTAACCAGGATTAGTTGTTCTTTAAACAAACTAAATGTAGCAGATATTACTCTTGTGGGACAAGTGACATGTCAGTAACAAACACAGATGATGTAAAAAATTAATGCTGTTCTTCATTTCCACAGTGTATACAGAAGAAATTAACTCTTGAGTTCCACACATGATCAGTCTGTAGCAATTCTTGGTGGAAATTTAAAATTAATTATGTTCTAAATGCTGTACACATATTAGCTAATTAACCTCACAAAATGTGAAATAGATTTGTAGGCATTAGCATATGCCCTGAAGCATGAGATTTCATTACCTTTACCATTATTTCAGCTTCCAGAAAGATAAGTGTGCACAGTAACACAAAATGATCCAAAGGAAAAAGAGGTGGTTTTGCAACTGCACCCAGAGCATTTGATTTGAAAATCTTGCAGGAGATGAAAAATTCCAAAGCTTGAGTGCAAACACACAAATGAACATTTATTTAAATCCACCGAACACATCATTGGTACAACTCATGGTAAAAAACCCCAAACAAACCCAAACCCCAGACAATTTCCTTTTGTCATTCATGATGCAGACCCTGTGCTCGATTTGCAAAGAATAAGATGAGCCATTCACTCACCGAAATGGTTCAGGACAATTGTGATGTAAATCAGAGGGCAACCAGATCTTCTGTGCCTCTCTGTAATGGTTAAAACATTAAAGTACAAAGAGGTTCTTAAGTGTGACTCTATAAAAGGAGTAGGAACTGTTGGAACAGAAAGTGAATGCCAAAGGGAGAGGGTGCACCTTCAAAGCTCCCTCAATGAACTCAAAAATGTAAATTTAAAAAACTTATTAAAATACTAGATTTTATATTAGCATTTATAAAGCACAAGCTCTGAGTCCTTTTCATAATTCTGGTAAATCTCTTTTGCAATTTAATAAAAAAAAGAGGTTCAACATTTGCATCTGAGGAACAGCCCAATGGATTTTTTTTAAAAGATCTGCATGTGAGTAAAAACTGCAACTCTGTGGGAAGTACTTTGATGTTATACAAAGGGAGGTTTTATTACTATGTTATTTCAGAGGCGTAAATGAAGTATTAGGAAATTTAAAAGTTTAAATCATTAGGCAGCTGGCTGGGTAGCTTGGCTCTGTTGTTGTGCTGTTTGACTCTTTTAATGGTGCAGATGCTCTTTACCTTCACAAGTTACAGAAAAACAGAAGTGCACCGATAGAACGTGTTGTCTTTGCTCTTGGTGCAGAGCAATCCATCTGTGCCACCTCAAACAAACCTATCCAACGAGCAAAAATGTGCTGCATTTGATGAAAATGAATATTTTGCTACAGAAATGATTAAAATTCACACCCACCAGTCACAGGACGTGTTAGAGCAGATTAAGGGAATTTCCCATGGGGTGCAGCAGGTTTCAGAGGAACTGACAGCACTCAGACACCCCACAATTCTCTGACTGAAACCTCCCAGCAAGGAAAAGAGAGCTCTAAAAGCTGATCCTCAATCAGAAATTTTCCTACTGATGAAATAATTTTGCTTAAATAATTCAAAAATTCAGGCATGATGTCCAGATCCTTTATCCATCCAGCATCACCTTCAAGGTTTCACAAGAAAAAGCAAAGTGCGTTTTACACACTTGATTTTCTACTTTATGCTCAGTATTTTTTTCCCACTCAGGAATTGTTTCGTGCATAGAAGTGGCTTCCCAAAGAGACAAGAGGATGACAACTGGAATTGTACCTTTATGAATCTTGATTAGTGAACCTTTCAGCACCATAAAGTCTTTTATTTAGTGAAATTAGCACTGACAGCTATGGATTAGAAGCTATCAGGCATTCTAATATTAAAGAGACACTTCTCTTTATTCCTCTGAAACAAGAAGATTTTGCCAACTCCCTGTTTTTATTAAATTATGAGTGGCATGTTAGTTTATTTCTTGTGTTGGAATATTTAAATGAACATACAATAAGGACCTATTTACAGGATTTCTTCAAGGTATTTTCACTGCTCCTTCTAAAATAAATTAAAAAATCTTAAAATAAATTAATTTACTCTTCACATAATGCTGTTAAAACCAGTTGGGTGTAGTCAGTACCAGATCTAGATCCCAGCAAAGCAGCTGTACAATATTCTCTGCTCTCACCCTCTTGCTGTGCACCCTCAGCCATTTCTTACCAGTTATTTATCATCCCCTCACGCAGCAGGTTTTTAACTACATATGAGTGCAGAAAAATCCATCTGTGTGAAAATATAGCAAATATAGCTTGAATTGTTCCTAATTATGCCAAATGTGAATAAATTATTGATAAACACTCTGACACAAAGATGTGAGAGCAGATATTTTCTTTAGGAAGTGGTTTTTGTGGTAAATACTGCACCAGTGATTACATGATCTGAGATCAGCCCTGCGAAAGGACAAAAAGAAGCAAGAACTGAGAATTTTCAAGGCACTTCCACTAAACCTCCTCCCAGTTTAGATCTGGGACAGAAAGAGTTTGTGATGAGGGACACAACCAAAGACACATAGACTCCCTAGACTTGCAGCAGAATTAGAAATTCTTTTATTGGGGGGTCACCCAACAAATCAGGGGACTGAGTCCCTTTATTTAACAGTTAATTTATCTGAAGTTAATCAAGTTCCAGTGCTTTAGCAGCTGACAAACAGAGATAGGCAGAGGTTTTGCCAGATTCTGCAGTAGCTTCATGAGATGCTTCATGTTAGTGGAACGATCCTTAGAGATCATGTGCGAGCCTGGAAAACTCAGCATTTCTCCCTGTGTACCTCAGCACTAGATGGAGCATGTAACAGTTCCCTCTCTCCCCCTATTTTGCAAGACAAATAATCTTGAATTTAACTGCAGCATGTTTATTAGTAAATATGATCTATTTTGCCCCAAAATGCTTCCTTGTAAGCCAGTGATGATAAAATCAGTAACAGAAGATGGGAGAAGATGAGGGTTGTTTGTTTGGTGGAAGGCCTGTGAGTAGAAGTGTTTCAAGATTTGAGATTTGTCTTAAATGGCTGCCTCACTTCTGAACCAAAATAGTGCCAAACTCCAAAATAATGATTTCCACTCTAAAGCAGTTGGAGGAGAAGAAAAAAAAAGCTGATACATATTCATATCAATACTACACTCAATTAGTTGCCCAGTTACTCCTTGTGATGCTGAAATAGTCCACACAAATCTACAGCAAAACAACATTTTCAAATCCACTCTGCTACTCGCTGATTTGATCGATGGGGTTTAAAAATGGTGGTGAAATAGCAGGAATTAGGAGAATTTGAGCTCTGGAGCAGAAAGATGAGCTGCAGGCTTAGGGAAATGGTTACTCTGGGGCAAAAGGTATGGAGAAAATCAGACTTTGGAAAGCAGAAACTGGGATAAGATTACCAAAGGACAATGCTGCACCTCAAAAGTGGGAGCCTCCACCTATTTTTAGCCCCTCAATGCAGGGCATTTTTCCATTATTTTTTGTGACAGCCCTAGTTAAAACTCTAGTAAAGACACTGCATGGAAACATCCAATATTGACTGCATATGATGGAAACCACTGACATTTCCCTCTCCCCATCATAATATTTCTGCTAAGTTGTGAAAAATATGAATAAAGACATAAATGCATTAAAATGAAATGCATATAGAATTTTTAAAGTGTATTATGAGGTTGTTGCAGCAATATGTGTTGGGTAAACAGAAAATGCAGCTGTCTAACAACAGCCATTGAAATGTGTAAGTATCCCAATAAACTCTGCTTCTTGTGGCTGCTGAGGCCAGTTTCAGTTCCCATGGAAACAGATGATGGATTGCCAAAAATGAGATTTGATGTTTTAAAATAATCAGTGATTTCAACTAGTGATTACTATGAAAGTGTTGCAGTCCTCTTGCAGGAGGTTTTATGCAGGGAACAGGGAAGGAACACATGGCAGCTGGCAGGCAGCAGCAGAGTTGTTAAAATTCTTGCAAATGGTCGTGGTTGCTGAATGACAACAGCAAATGCAGTTTCTTGAAAAATCATTGAGTAAAATCTAGCAAAACCCCATTTTATAAAGTGAATAAGCTTTGAGGTTTTAGAAAAAAATACAAAAAATGTTGTTGTACAGCCCTTAGACACAATGCTTTCAAGTGCTTTTCCTAAATAAAGTCTCCTTTAGACCTCAGTTCTGAGAATGCAAGGAACCAGGCACATACGAGCTTGAAATTGCTGGATATTTGTTCTCCTTTGTTATTTCTCAGTGACACATTAGGTCCTGATTCTTCAAATAAGCCACAACAAACAGAAATGAAATGCTGGCCATGTTCAGTTTTCCAGAGACTGCAGGGGAGTTCCAGGGGGGACACAGGTCTGGGATGGATCAGTGGCAGTACAGGGGGTGTCCTGAAAGTTTGGGTTGAGAAGCTCAGCAAGATTTTTTGGGGAAGAAGCTAAAGAAAAGTGAGGGCCATACTCCTGGGACATTGACATTCCTGAGAGGTGAGGGAAGGAAGTTTTCTCCAGCATTTCCACTCCTTATCCTTTCCCTTTGCCCTGCTATGATGAAAAGCAGGTTGATCTATTCCACTCTTTCCCCACTCGAGTGACAGGAATTCAGAGAGAAAAGCAAAGAGGGAATTTAGAGAGAAAAGTAGAGAGTGAAGCCAAGCAAGCAAGTGATGGCTGTGCTCACCCCAATAAACATTTGCCTTCCCTGTCTATGTCTAGAATTGGTCCTTTCATGTAAAACAAGGGATTTGTGTAATACATAAAAACAGCCACAGGTGTGTATTAAGAAACAAAAGGTAGCGCTAACAAGCAGCAGATAAAGAGATTTCACACAAATTTTGGCAGAATTCGGCTGTTTTCTCACTTCTAATTGCAAGATGCCTTCACAAAGTTTCACCAGAGCCAAAAATGCCTCCTCTCACTGATCAGACTGACCCATGGAACAGCAGACAGCACGTTTGCAATGGATTTAAATTCATTTGGAACATGTTTGGTGAAGGCCAAGCAAAAGCAGCTCCACTCCCCACTCTGGGCACTCGGGATAAGGCACAGGCTGCCAGCTCCTGCCTCTCCCTGCAGCACTAATTAATGCAAAACTGCTTCGCATTTGCTCCCATGTAGCAAATTCTTTAAATTCAAGTTGAACACTGTTAACAAAGTAGACTTGATGTAAATCAACCACAAAAGCCACAATACATCCCCAGAGTGCCAGGTTCTGTGGTTTTGGGGTTGTTTTTTTTTTTTCCTTCCTGAATCACACAGCAGTTTTT
The DNA here is from genome assembly GCA_013390105.1 of Tichodroma muraria. Lineage (NCBI taxonomy): Eukaryota > Metazoa > Chordata > Aves > Passeriformes > Sittidae > Tichodroma > Tichodroma muraria. The sequence goes on along the minus strand of WAAG01084879.1, from coordinate 53,077 downwards.
ACTATAAAATAAATCTGCCAAAATGAAAGGCTTTTAAAGTATTCCACATAAACCTGTATCTTAAAGCTACAAACTTAAATGTCTTAGCACCTTTTCACATCACATAAAAATCCACTGGAATCATGAGGCAAGACAGAATTTGTCCTTTCCTGCATAGAGAGAAAATTAACAATCCTTTGTACTACAGAGCCAGAAGTAGTGACAGACACATTTTACTTCAGTCAGTTTTGATTAGTAAAAGTTGATTGGTAAACATAAGACATTACCTTTTGCTATGTTTGATAAATCACAAGCATTTTGCATCTATTTCTGTAAAAACAGAGATATGTGAGAGGCCACAGGAGATAAATTCCTGGCGATTTATGAACAATTGCCACTTTTTAAGCATAAAGCAATAGTTTTCTTTTGCATATTTGCTCTTAAGAATGACTGCGACACTTTTAAATAGTCTTATCTTGACTGCATATTAAAATATTTCCATTTGTAGGCAGAGTAGTTCAAAGTTTGACAGAAAAAATGGTTTTCCACAAAAGCACATTACTTATTAAAGGATTATATTCATGATTTGTCCCTAATAGCATTTTTAGTTCTTATTAGAAAATGCAGCAGATGCAAAAAGTGAGCCTCAAAATACGATGACAATGAGTCCTCATATTTACCCACCTCTAGATTGAGGATGATTTTTTAAAAAATAGTATATAATTCACCTTCAAAGAGTAATGCTATTCACACTTCTTTCACAGTCCATATTTTCTTTCTCAAAGTACATTTGTCCCCAGAAAGCAACAAACTCATAAATCAATTTCACTGCAAGTTGTGATAAGTAAATCATACTTAGAGCAAAAAAGGTTTCCTTCTAGTGACACTTCCATTGCCTTTGTTTTACAAATTCCAAATCTATGATTAATAAGGGTAGTAGCACATAAAATGATTTTGTTCTTTATATGTGATCATCATAGGAAAAACAATATCCAACAGTCAGATTTTCCTCCTAGACAGTGATCTTTGAAGTTTTATTGAAATTTGCAGCTGCTGAAGATTGTCCTGGAAGATACAGTGAGCAGCTGAGACCCATTAAAGCACAATATTAGTTCCAAGCATCCACTTTTTTCTAGCAGAGATATGGATTTTGCAGTGCTATCGTAATGGCAGCAACTTCCCCTGGCTTATGAAAAAAACATACATTACAAAACCCTCTGTGGTTTGTGGTCCAAATTTGTAATGAAACATATTGGTCAAATCCCAAAATGTGCCTCTCATCTCATCAGCCCCAGTGCCTCTCCTGGGAAGAATCCCCTTCCAAATGAGCCTTGCTAAAAGGCATTTTCTTTGGCAGCAATGTTTTCTTCCTGCAGTCCCTCTCCCACCTCGGAGGGGCTGTGCTGCTCCCACCCACCCTGCACTCAGCATCCCATGGTCCCCAGGTGCCACCTCGGGCTTCCTCCCCCTCCATCAAACCAAACAACAACAATCAACCCAGGAAGCTGAGAGGTCTGAATTGATTAATTTCTGACACATATGTTTAAAACCCGTGGCAAACGAATGATGTGCAGAGAGGAAAGCAGCGAGGATGGATCCAGACAAGTCAAGTGGCTTTGGGAAATAATCCTGGGATTTGCTTCCCTGGGGTGCTGCTGAGCACAGTGATACCCACAGCAGCCCCTGACAGACAATGATGCTCACACAGCCCCTGACAGTGCCAGGACTCCTCAAACTGAGCACTCCAAGAGATGATGGGAGATTTCCCTACAGTCCTTCAGACCCACACAGGCCTTGGGGATAACGCTGAAACTACTGGGAGGTGATTCCTGGTGCTGACTGTTCCTTCAAACTGAAGTTACTCAGTGCAGAAGTTTGGTTAAATAAATTAATTACAGGGTGGTGGTGATGAATTTTAGTTTAAGGGAATAGTTTAATTCTACCAAATATTCTTCTTTTTCAGGTACCGACCTTAATGTGGGGCCTGTGAAAGGTACATACAGATAAACCCAATATTAGAGGGCTTTTTCACATCTTATTGCTGAGAGGTGTCACTCCATGATGTCGGCAGACAGGAGATCTGCAAATTTTTATTTTTTAAATTATTGCTCAGCTAATATATTGCAGAGTTGACAGTCTCTGAATTTATTCTTCAGTAATGGTAATCATCATGATCTTAATGAAAGTATTATCCAGTGTATGTGAAAAGTAATTATGTGCAACTGGCTTAAGTTGTATGACAGGCTGGTATTTGCAGAGAGATGCTCTGTGCCACTAGAACTGCTCACAGAAAAATGAAGTGGTGTTTGTTTTTAAAGTGAAAAATATATACATGGCACATTAAGTCAGCTGCTATCATCAAAGCAAAACCTAATCTAATGCTATTATCAGCCCCAAATTTGATGTATTATTCCTAGATACTTAAATTTTTCTCATCTTTTAAAGCCTACTTAGCTACAGCTACTTTTTTTTTTGAGGCTGCCATTAATATATTTACAATTTTACTTTAACAAATGTCCAACAAATTTGCACCAGCTTTTCCCATTTGCAAAGTATTTTGAGTGTTCAAAACCACAGCAAGTCATGAGAGAGTTGCTTGTGCTTAATGTATTTTAATTTCCATGATCTGCCAGCAGCTTCAGTCTCTAAGAGTTAATAATTTCCAAACACATCCAGTAATGAATTGATCTGAGGGCAAAACACAGATATTAACCCACGTGTGCCTGAAGGCAATGCAATTCAGCATCCCTGCCTAGGGGGATGAAGTGCATTTCTGAAGTCTTTTGGTTCTTCAGGAATTAATTAAGTGACTAAATGTCCATCCCGCTGAAAGAGACACCCCAGTAGTGCCTTTATACACCACAAATGAACTTTCCTGTTTTGTGTCAGAAATAATTCCACTGTCAAAAGGCATGAGTTAGTATTCATCTAACTGCAGAGTACATGGGGAAGAGCAGTTTCACTGTAAGGAATTTAATGAAGACAGTAATAACGTCTCCATAGAAGTTTTCTTCTTAAAGAAAGTGAATTAAATGAATTGATGGCTGGAATGAACCTTTTCTCTGAAAAGTGTTTCACTTAGAGAAGGGTAAAAAATCCTCAAAGAGTACTAAGAATTTAATTCCTCAATGCCACAAGTGAAAGGCAATTGTAGACCTTGATGGTGCTACTGTCCTTTGTGCCTCTCCAAGGTACTGTTTGTGCTCGTGTAAAGAAAGTTAAATGTGCTTTGCTTTTAAGCCTGATGAAGTACAGGCAGGCAAGGCAAGTGGAATACTTGACATCCCAGAGTAGCAATTTCTTTTGAAGCAGTCACCTTTAGAGAGTTGCTGGTTTTGGTAAGATGTGCAGGGAAACAGGCAAAATCATCCCATCAGTCAAGACCCTGGATAACAGCGCAGCTGTAACTCCACATTTCTCTGCTGGTATATTTGGAAATTAATCTGTCTGGGTGTAATGTGAAGTCTCTTCTAGAACTTCTTGGGGAATGCAAAATAATAACAAACACCTCAAACTCTTATTCTTCTCCTTGCTCATTTTCTCTCATTCTTGATCTTTTGGTCTCCTCTCCAGTTCTCCACTTCATACTTTTCTAGCACATACAGAGCTTCTTTCTGTTCTAGAAACACCTCTTGAAAAATACCAGGCTGAGGCCTTGGTGACAGAGAATGCATAAAAGCCAAAATGAATGTATACCCACACTGCACTAAGCAAGGAGGGGATGACAGTGACTTTTAGGACTTAAATTTTTAAACACACACCCTCAGGTCCCACCGACTCTGCTGCAGATTTGTTAGCTGCCTGAAGTCAGAAGCTGTAACAACAACCCCAGGAGTATGTGCAGGCCGTTTGCTTCACATTTATGTATTACACAGGGATTCCTTGACTTTACATGCCCACTCATTTAGGAGCAACTTGTCATCCTATTTCTGTTTTTATCTGGAGGCTTTAACAAAATATTACCAGCACCATTAGGATAGGTACTAATATGTGATTATTTGCTGCAAAATCCCACTATGAATAACATTAGCAGTTAAATTGAGTGTGCAGTTTGAAAAAAAACCTGCCTGTGTCCCACAGGAAACTTTCTCCCAAAAATGTCACAGCCATGCATGCTCTCAGAGTAGAATCTAAAACAAGGTGAAACCAAAGCTGTTCACTGAATCTTTTCTCTCCCCTAACCTGAACAACTGACATGGGCATGTCGTGATAGGACAAGAGGGGATAGTTTCAAACTAAAAGAGGGTGGATATAGGGAAAAAGTTTTCCTGATGAGCGTGGTGAGGCCTTGACACAGGTTGCCTGGAGCTGCTGAATAGCTGGCAGGGCCCCTCCCCATAAGTGTCCTAAATACTGGTACACAGTGAAGGAGAAATACATCAGCATTTACCACCTTAAACCTGCTAGGAAAGCCTTACTGCAGAGCCAATTAAATGACATTCCTTGAAACATCTCAAGAATTTCTTATGTTTTATTCTCAGAACTAATGTTACTTTTGATCTTTTGTACCTCTCACCTAAGGACAACTCTGTTCCCACATCAGTGAGACAAATCCATGCACACAAACATGAGGATCATTTTTATGGCATAAAAATGGTGCAGTGTTAAGCATGTGTAAATTAAGGCTTTTGCATGAGTAAGACTTAACTTGACCAGCTATTTGAATGAATTTCACCAGAACCACGACTGTTCTCCCCATTTTTAGCACTGTTTATGCCCTCACTCCCCTTGCACCACAGCAATGTCACTCCTAGAAATCATTATTACAGCTGACACATGAAATTATGGCTGATTGATTCAGCCAAATCATTGTAAGCTTGTTTAAGAGCATTAAAAAAGCTTTATATTGATTTAGCAATATAAGGTACTTTTAATCAGATTAAAGAGCATCGTACAAGGTGGTTGTATCAATTTCCCTGATCAGTTTAACAGGAGATCCAGTGAGATTGATGCATCAGCCTAACTGGATCACTGGCTAAACTGAGCAGGGAAATTGATACCTCCTGGTGCACAAAAAACGTGAAATGCACAATTTCTTCCACAGGTAAGAAACATCTCCTATAAGATGTTTCTCCATCTCTCACAGTTTTATATGCATCCTCTCCAGATCTCAGCTTTCCAGTATTTATAGGGCTGCTACATTTACTTCCCAAACTTCATGGACAGCAAGATGTGAGTGGATACTCTCTGGTTTTTCCAATATTTTGAGACCTACTGCACAGAGTGCTCTGATGATTAGTGTGTTTACCATGAATCTGTCACTTCCTGAACATATCAGACTCACTATGCACCATCTATCAAACTTCCAAGGAGGCTCACGCTTCCAGCATGGGCATTTCAGCTGCAGAAGTACTGAGAGATTCCTACACAGGCCAGACAAATGTCCCCAAATGTTCCTTTTAGACCACATTTCTGACCAGGGAAATGGAATTTATATGGTGACCTTGAGGTGTATTTCACCCCTGCTGTAGCCAGTGCTGCAGTTCTCCCATTTGCAAGCACTACCACAGTTACAGGTGATTTTACCCCAGCAATCCCAATGGGGTAAGAGCAAGAGGAAAGCACAGCAGGTGAAAATCAGGATCTTCATATTAACAAATACATGACATACACAGCTCTACTTGCAATTTTCCCAAACTGTAAGAGAACTCAAGCAAAGGCCATTTTCAGGCACTTCTGCTCTGTTCCCTGTAAGGGTTCCCAGTAAACTCTCAGATATCAGGTTAACAAGGCCTTGTCACTATCTGCAAATTCCTGATTTGTGTGCTCTTAGCATCAACAACACAAAATTTGCAATGTGGCAGAAGCGGAGGAAGTAGATCCTTAATGGTTAATAACTCAGGATTTGTCACATAGCTCTCTTCAAGAGATTGCCCAGGAACCCATTGTTTCATCTTCCAGCTGTTTCCCATCAAATTACTATTAAATTATTCATAAATTATTACATCGTTTCTTCACATCCCTGCAATACTAATTTTAACAGTTTCAAAGCTGTTGATACTACTACTCTAATACCAGCTTTCAGGTTTCAGAAAGTCACACAGCAGTAAAATATACTGTACAGATTAGCAAAATTCAAATTTAAGAGAAGTTTTCCCTTTCTAATATGAACTCTAAATCCTCAGCACTCCTGGAACATCAATATCCTATTACCATCATTTGTTAGCACACCTATGCCTTTGAACATACAAAAATGCAATGCACAGGTAAAAACTAACTAGCAACATTCCTGGCATTTCAACAGCTTTCTAATAAATGAGACAAGATTTAATCCACATTTTTTAATGTAACAGCCAAGCCCTTCAGTCTCTGAATGAAACTGTGCAGATAAAAACATGGGGTGGCTTCATAATTGTTTCAGAAACGGATAAATGAGCACACCTTGAGATAATAACTAATCAAAGTGCAAGTACTGTGTCATTATGGGTGAGCTCCTAATTAGTAAAAAATAAATAAAACTGTCATTGTTGGCTAAAAAATAATGAAAAGAATAAAAAACATCCAGAATTTTATTGTGAGGAAAATGGTACTAAGCATAATTCTGCAACAAACTCCACAGATTCATATATTAAAAGAAAAAAAACCTCAGAATTCATTAAGTTAGTGCACTCAAGTAAACATAATTGAGAGATGAACATTCCTTTTTCCAAAATGTATCACAGAAATGAATAGCGTAAAGGAAGCTCAGACATTCTGCACATCCAGCCCCTTATGCTGCACCAGGACCATTAAAACCACATGAATTATTTTGTCAAACTGCTTCAGAAGTCCAGAGACAGTCTTAAAATAGTAATTTATCTCAAACTTAGTATGAACATGACTACTTTATTCTCTTTAAACCTTAATTAGTGTACTTAAAATGTAAGCTGTGTTATCAAATATGATTAATCATATTTTAGGGTGGGTGTATTTTGAGCTTTAAATTGACTTACATTCTGCTGCTTGGTATAATCTTGTGCCCGTCTCTAAACCACGTCACTTGGGGCCTCGGATGGCTGAGGATGTGTGGGAAGTTCAGAACAGCAGCTTGTCCTTCAGTCACTGTTTTTCTCTGGTCCGTGTCCGTGAAATCTCCCATGTCTGCAAAAAAAAAGAAAAAAAAAAAAAAGTTTTGCCTTTCTTGCCATTTCTTTTCAGGGCACAGGGAAATCACTGTGCTTGTGGTTCCCAACAGCCACTGGCACTGATAATTACTCATGGGACACTGTGGATCATGGCACAGTCTGGATTTTGGTTTATAGAGGCAGATGAACATAAGGCAGGAAGGATAGCCCAGTGCTGCTGGTGCACACAGGCAGAGCATCCACGAGCAACCCTGTGTGGCCCCTGTGTTCTTGGGCAATAACTGAGGAGTTTTACTGAAAATGACATTTTAATGGAGGTTTGTTTGCTTTGGCTTTTCGTTTGGTCGGGGTTTTTTTTTTTTTCAGACAAATCCTTAACAAGAAAAAAGAAACCCCTACAATTCAAAGGGATGCTCATGGTGTATATAAATGTGTCCATTTCCTGATCATCTTTTTGGTTTTCATCCACAGCTACACAAGCAGACAAGCAGCTCTTCCACAGCAGCCAGGCCAGTGGAGAGTCAGACCTAGGCAAGGATCCAAAATGATCCTGGAATCCCAAGGTCATGCTGGGGGCTATCAGCTCTTCTGGCACGACATTTCCATGTCAATAGTGCATCCCTAGTGTTAGAGAGCAGCTTTTAACAAGAATTTGAATGGAAGGATTGATACTACCCTTGGAGAACCTCTGCCTCTGCAAGCTTTGTTTCACAGGCAAGTTCAGGTATCTGGGGAGACCTTGGAAAAATTCAGTGAATGCTTCTTCCTTGTTTTTCCGTTGCCTTTTGTACTGCATTCTTATCCATTAAAATGAACAGGGCTGTAAGGCTCTTACTTCTTCACCCTCCAAAGAACTTCTCTGCATTTTAATTTGGTTTAAACTAGGAAACTGACACATGCACAACAGGGAACTATTCCAGGTTCTGTCACCGAATTCCCTTTTTTTTTAAAGGACAATAGGGTTCTCTACAAGTTCTGTGCTGCAGAGAGGGATGCAAAGGGCACAGAAAAGAAATGACTACTATCAGGTCTGTGAATGGCAGGAGATGAGAAGAAACAGAACAAGAGCAGAAGTTAAAAACACATGGTATTTTAAAGAAGCTTTAATCATTGTGATTTTCAAGTTATTTATTCAGACATAATCAGCATTGTACTTCCTCTGCTGCTCCAGATTCCTTACAACTGTAATCAGATCAGCTACTTGAAAAGAAATTTCAAACTGCGGAGGTGGATCTAATTAACTTCACTGTCGCATGATTATTTTAGTTTTCACAATCCAGGAGTTTTAAGCCCATCCTGTAATTAAGATTTACTCAGCAGTTTTCTCACTAATATCTGTTCCCATTCAGTTAAGTAATATGTTAGCATGTGTTGAGAATATTTTTTAAATTATTTAACAAGTTCTCTGCTACTTCAGATATCTAGGACGTGGAAAATACCTCAGATCTTTCTCAGTGCCATTATAATTACACCTTTCAATTTTTCACTAGAGATCTTGAGTTGAAGTGTATTGGGAAGCACCCTCTACTCACTGGCAAAAATAGATCATTTCTTGCAAATCCTTCTTAGTTAAAAGACTAACATTTAATTCCCCATAAGTTTTGATGAGTGGGTAAGATGATTTTAGGAACCCCTTGGAACACTGATTTCTGATATGTTTTGAAGAATAACCAAAAATCAGTATATGATAAAATATCACCAACTTCACTACATCCACACAGCTTAAATCAATTAATTTAAATCAAAACCATTAAAACACAGACAACAATCACGTGGCATCAGTAGCTACCCTGAATGAAGGGGAAAGAGGATATTTAAGACTTGTAGAACACTTTAATCTGCAGGAATAAAGTGCAAATCTGACTGGCAATTTCCCTACAGAAGCCATTTATGTCACAAAGGCTCAAGACCAAAGGTCTCCCAAGTCACACAGGATCTGGTTTGCTTTGCCTCAGTGTCTTCATCTATGAAAATAATTTAATAAATCAGTTAGTACATAGACTGCCTAAGACTCACATAGATTTAAGAGAGAACCTTTTAGCCTTGTTCAGCAATGCAGATCTACAAATTAAATGGGGGGAAACTAAAACTGAAGAAAGGTAAACAATTGCACTTCTTACTCTCTCCAGAACAGCCAAACACGCACAAACCAGCCTGGAGAGACAAAACTCTGCACTGCAAACCTTCCCTCCCTTCAGAGGGGAATATAGCTGTGATTTCAGGAGACAGAATTCTTCAGCAGCAGCAGCATCAAGGAAAAGCATTCCTGTGTTTCCTTCTCATATTGTTCCCACCAGGGCTTCCTCAGGAATTGCTCCCCGCACTGTGCCAGTACAACTGCTTGCACAGCTGGGTAGGGAGCTGGACAGGGAGGAGCTGGGAGAGAACTTTAACAGCCCAACAAAAGAACTGTTGCTCTTTTAGAAATTTTGGACAAGTCTCCCAGCCCACAGCTGCTCGAACACGTATTCCTGCTGAGCCTAATGGGGAGTGAGCTCCACTGCAATGCAGGAGTAGGAATGATTTGTGGGATGAAGGAGGAAATGGGCACTTTTTTTTCCCTGGGACTGCCACCAAAGCCTTCGTCCCCTGAAATCACACCGGGAGATGCAACACCAGTCTCCTCCAAAGGCTCAGTGCCGCACAAGGAGAGGCATCTCACCCTCCCCCTTGCCCTGCTAAACCCCCTGCTCACCCCAGACCTCACTCAAAGTTATGGTCACTCACAGCAGCTTTCAGTAGATCCTCTGTGAGCTGAAAGAATTCACTAAAACTGCAGAGGGGTATTTGGAAAAATACTTGCAAGGGTCTGAGCCAGGTCAGAGTGAGCCCATGGTCAGTAGACAGCAGGGGCACAAGGGCTGGCAGAGGTCAGGGAAGGAAAACCCAATTTTAGCAGCAGTTTATTTTTACTTTAGCTCCCAGCAGCTCTGAAACAATAGGGAGACCAAACATCAAATTACTGATATTACTGCCATTACATATATAGTAACAAAATCCACTGTAATGCAGTAAACTGCTGAACACGATACCAAAGCTTACATAATACTATTTGCAACTGGTTTTATTTTAAAACACAGGAAATTCCATGCAATTTCCCTCATTGACATACTGATTAACTTGAATCAGTTCCTCCAGTCTGGGTATCTAATAAATAATTCAACTTCTCCAAATTCTGCTTATCAAGTGACATTTACTACCACTGAATTTCCAGTTACTGACCCTGACGAGGAGAAATGTGATCCATGTATGATTTAAATTTCTTTTATGCTTTTACTTTGGAAAAAGGATTAGGCCTAATTTTATTATTATTTCAAAAAAAGTTACTTGAATTGTATTTTCTTTATGTTAATTAAAGAAAAGGAAATCAAAAGTATGCGATCACTTCTTATGTCACGTTCATTAGCACAAACACCTGAGAAAACTAACTTAACCTTTCCAAATGGCAGCTGGACTTCAAAAATTCTGCAAAGTCCAAACTTTGGGGCAAACAAATAGTTTTGATAGTTTTTGTGCATGGTGTTCCTTAATTCCATAAGGTGTAACAGTTCTCTCATGTTACAGATATCTCCAAACAGTCTCATTTTCATGGCTTTGAACAGCTCCAAGACTCAGTGTTGCACTGCTCTGAGCTGCTTCCAGATGATAACTGAAGTATGAAACTTCTTGTGAGGCAGTAATTTAAAAATTTGTTAAACTTGACATCTAACACCTGTTCAGACTGACAAATGTTATCATACATCATTTTTTTACCCAAAAAGAAGCTAACGAGTCACAGAGTGACCCCCACTCAGACATACATGCCACTTGGACTTGAGATCTCCTCTGCAGCAGTGCCCCCATTCTGTTCCTCACGATGCACTGGTAGAAGCCAGCATCAGCCTTCTGCAGAGCTGGGATGATGTACCTGTGGGGCAAAAGGCAAAATTAGAGAGCACTTCTTCCTGGTTTACACTTTGTCTTAAACGCTTACTGTATTTTTTCTTACAAACAGCATTCTTGTGTAATCTCAGGTCTTTGGTTACAATATTGTCTGTTATATACAGATTTTTAAAAAACAGCTGACACAAAATGCACTAAATACCTTTCAGTCTTCAGTTCTGCATATGATAAATGCCAAGAATATGAAAAATTCACATGAAAGTCCGACAATTTTTTTCCCTAGTTTTCTCTACCTTCATTCATAAGACAAAGCAGGTAATTAGTTCAGAGGAGCCACAAGAAGACTAAGTGTAGGTATTAGGGACTTGCAAGGGGTATCAAAGCTTTCCAATGAAAGCTCCACTGAGTGACCACAGAAACTCAGAGGAATCCTGGAAGTGCCACCATGTGCTGTACTTTGTGTTGGCTCTGCCCTTCAAACAGACACTCAGTCCACTCATCTCACCCTCCTCATTCAGCTACATCTGATTGCTCAACGTGAAAATGAGCTGATAGGCACAGTTTTAATGGGAATAACACACATGAATAATAGAGATAATCCTGCATTAAACAAACATTAATCACAAGCGCGTATTCCCCCAGTCACCTTCAGGAGATATTACGGCAGGATTAATGAAAGTCTTTATGGAAGATAAGGAAAAGGAAAACTGCTGAATTTTAATCTTCAAAATTTAATTCCACTAAAAGAAAACATTTCTTCTTCGACTCAAATATACTGTACACACCCACTTGCAGAGCTTAATGCCTGAACAGGATCAGGGAGCGTGAAACAAAAGAGGCATTCTGGTGTCATCACAGATTCTGGTGTCATCTAGATTCTGGTGTCATCACAAAATACACGCCAGCAAATGGGTTACACCACCAAACACAGGGGACTAAACCTGAGCCCAGCACCGTGGGCAAGCTTTAGACATCCCTGGGATTTCCAGGAGCCCCTGGCTGCCCATGGATAGGAGCTGTGACTCCTGTGACCTCCTCTGGTCACTGCTGTGACCTCCCCAGGAGCCACCAGCACATTCCCTCCGTGGCTGGGGCAGTTGGCACAAGGAAGAAAAGGAAAATTTCTTCCTGTGCTGTTTGTGGGAGTCTCAGCAACCCCAGCACACAAATAATGACTCTGAAGTAGGAATGTTGTTTCCTCTTGCCTGATGAGCTTCACCATGGGGAATGGAGTGAGAGAACAGGTGAACGTACAAGGCAGAGGACAGAAATCAATAGGACAGAACACTTCTCTAGCTCCTTACAGAATCATTTCCTTCTCTGCCAGGCAGAAGATTGTTGTAAAACATCATTACAAAAAAAAATGAACTGAAGATTCTGACAAATACTGAAAATTAAATTTTACTGTTCTTTTTACCCAACAGTTATACATAAACAATCTTTCTTTCTCCCATAAAGATTTAGTGTCCTACTTGGCTAATGCCTTGTCTATTAAATAAAGCCAAAATCAAAGGCCTTTCCTGAGAATTCATCTGTACTAGGACAGTAATGCAGAGTTAGTTTTGCTGCCACCAGGACAAAACAAATCAATTAGATCAGAAGTGTCCTACTTTGATTTTCTTTTCTGATATATTAAAGTTTCAGCAGGAAACATTCTTAACATGTTGCCTGAAGAAATGAAAATCTTTTAAAAATTTACAGTGAAAATCCCATCTACCTTGGAAATTCCAAGGCAGCCAAAACTTAGAGCAGCTGGATTCTCAGTGGACCTACTGGGTATAATGTGCAGGTACAGCAAGCAAAATTAGAAGAATTAAATTACAAAAGTGGAAAAAAGAGATAGGACATGTGTTAATACTGTTTGAGACTAACTTGAAAATTGCAAACCTGGGCAAGGGATAAATATTAATGGAATTTCTGATTCTGTGTTTACAATTTTAAACAGTCTTTATGCGCCTCATATGTCTTATTATTGTTTTAAAACCTACTTTTCTATTGACCTAACAGCCTTGATACTGCTTTTTGCGCTATGCTTTCCCCATTCCACTTATTTTCTGACCTGCATGAAGAGATATAAAAAGGTTTTTTGAGTTCTAAATAAGACTTTCTTCCCCAGAATGAACTAAAATCGAAGGTTGCTACAATTCCTTAGAGTGACAAGACAGAATTTTGCTTTATTTTTGTCTACACTCAAACTTTGAAGACAGATCTTCCTGTTGGAGAGATGCCAGGAGATTCCTTGAGGTTCCTGGGGATGTCTGCAAGGACTTTGGAAAGTCAGCCCTGACTCTTCCCTCATTTTGAATGGCACAGCCAACCAGAACCTGGTGTTTGGGAAGTTTCTGCAGAGAGATGGGAAGTGACAAGCGGAAAAGAGAAGCTTCAAGGGGAGTCTCCCCGAGCCTGACGTGCTCCATCACCCCTCTGCAAAGAGCTCCAGGAGGGAGTGGCATCAGCCTCCTAAGGAGAAATCCCTGCCAACACTTACAGTTTGCTCCTAATCTAAAATTTAAACCCTCATTTTAATTTTAAATGCCCTATAAGTGAAGCTATAGGCTATGGGATTTAATAGTCATAATTGTGAATGCAGAGTTAAAGCTAAGTGTATTGTATTAGATATTCATGTTACTTTTTATCTACTCAAGCTTTTTAACAAAAAACTTATGGATCAATTGATCTAACTTTTAAAATACAGAAGCAAAACTGAAATATGTCCAATATTAAAAACATAATAATCAGATACTTTTAAGTAATTTGGTTGAAAGTGTATGGCTGCTTAGACATGACCTTAATTTCTTAAATTCCAATAAATCAATATATTCAGGCCACAAAAGCAAATATGGCAGACACACCTGGTCCAGAACTTAATTCAAAAGAAAACAAAGGGGGAAAAATAAGAAAACAGAAAAAAGACACTGCCTGAACATGAAAGTCTCTTAACTTACAGACATAACCAAAATTGCTCCAGCAGTCAGCAGCATCGATTTGTTTCCATAACGTGGATCTCAGATCACAAAGAATTTATAAGGTTGTTTTATAAATTCTTAACACAAAGTGGTGTATGCACAGTCACTGTAGAAGCCGGGCTGTGCACACAACCAGCTTGGTTAGACAAAGAGAGGCTGCTCACTCAGGGTCACCAATGTCACAATGCAAAGACTCCAATTAGTTCTTTACTCACTTGGGCTGTTATAATAATATATTTTCAGCCTGTTACCATATAGACATTACTTTAACTGAGACACAGTAAGTAATATCAATTACCAAAAATCTTTGATTGATGATTCAAATTGCAGCAGAAGTCACTTACTCAGGGAAGATTCGTGCATTTAAACAGATTATTTACCCAAGAGAACTGCACAGCAAACTGTTATGGGGTCAAAGGTTAAATTTTGCAACTGGCATTTTTATGTCCGAGCATATCTTTTCCTTGCTTTCATCCATCCTAATGCACCTATGCCATTTTTTGGAAGCTTAAAGCTTTGCATTTCTACAGAATCAAAATCCTGTTTAGCTGATCTCTGGCTGTGGTGTAGCAGTAGGGATGCAATTTCTAAATTAATATTTTCTATCAATATTATTTTATTATCATAAACCAGCAGCTTCCTCAGCGCCAGATCTTTTAATGAGAAATAGAAATAAGAACAATATAAAACCCTCAGAATTAATAAATATGGTTTGAATCCTGACCTGACATTCACAAGAACAAATTAAATGCAATATAAGAAACAAGGGACTGACTGCAGGTATGTGCACACACAGCTTGGGAAAGATGTTCCAGTAACTGACTCACACTCACACTGCCATACACAGTAAAATTCCAATTTTGTGTTAGGTTGCCCACTTGTTTAAGAAATACCATGGCATTCTGGTCTTATTTCCAAATGTCACACATTCTTACTCAGATTTCTCCTAATACCATGAAATGTCATCTCCCAGTGCCTAGTGCACCTACAGGGCTGGAGTTCTAACCTTTGCTTGCTGTTCACTCCATGTTCACGTGTTTGTCCCCCACACCGTTTTTCCTCCCACTTTCTCAGCATCTCACATGGTCAAAGGCTGCTTTCAGCTCCTTCTACCCAGCCACTGCAACTGGTTCTGCTGTTGTTGATCAAAACAAGTGGCATTTGCACAAAGCCATGCTCAAACATTCTGTCAGTTGTTGTGCTATTAGAGATCTTTTCATTTGCTAGAAAGCATTCACAGATCTCCTCTTTATGTGCATGCAGCTCGTCTTTCACATCCCAAAGACTTGAAAGCAGCAACCATGAATAGATGCAGGGACTCAGGACTAAGAGGACTCATCCAAATCAAGTGTGGCATTTCTAGGTAGCTTCAAACAGAACTAAATGCTTGGGTTTAAACAGTTGCTAAATACTTGAAATGCTAAATGACCCCCAAAAGTTTTAAAAAAGTTATTTAAGGGAATTTTTCCCCCCTAATGCTCAGTAAATGTAAATAATATCAAAAACAGAACTAGTGCTAGGTTACAATTTTGAAAATCTTTGAGAAAAGTAATTATGGATTACCTTGTGTAACAATATAGAACCTTACATCATTATCTGCATTATCTGCATTCCAACTTATACTGTAATTTTTACCTATAGGGATGGAGCATAACTTGTCCCTGCTTAATGCCTTGTGTCCCAAAAATGCAGTATTTAGCTTGGTTAGCAGAAGGTACAGGTGGTGTACCTGGGGCTCTCTCTGTCACTTACCCACCTTTCACAACGTCTGAACTCACCTGGCGAATTCTACAAAATTTGAAAGTACCAAATGAGTTGCAGAAAAATTAAATTTCTGTAAGGGTACAGAAATTTCCATTTGCAAGGAGACAACCCAGTCAATCCTCCCACATAAGAGAAAAGCAGACAAAACTTGGCTGTCTGGCACGTTGATACTTGGCCAGCCATGTGCTGCTATCAGCAGGAACGAGCTCTGATAAGCCGCATTGTGGTTTTTCTCCTGTTTGATGGAATGTCTGTGGGACGGGGAGGGAAGCAGGAGGGAGGTCCTGGGGGCAAACTGCACAATCATTAAAGGGCAGTTTGCTAAATTATCAGCTCCGTTTTGGAATGCCTAGAATTGAAACAGAAAGTTTTGTGTGGAATTTAAGACAGACCACATTCCTCTGGATCTGATGGAGACGGACAGTCCCAGCGAGCTCGACTGTGTTCAAGGATGAGTTCACACATCACATGGAACATTTAGTTAAGGAATGTGCCTCCTATTTATCACAAATACAGGTAAAAGTTACATCTCCAGCAAAAGGCACCTCTGGTACTTCAAAATTCCGTATTAAGACCCACGTTTTGAAGCGTTAAATCTCATTTTTAGCACAGGAACCTCATCTCATCTGTTTACAAAACCCACTCTTCTTCCATAATAACCCCCCGAGTCCCTGTGTCTGTATCTACAAAGCTCTTTGAGGCATTGGGAAACTGAGGGGGTGGGGTTTGGTTTGGGGTTGTTTTTTTGCAATTCCACTTGCAGAAGGTGCTTATAGGGATGTTATTTACTTGTATTCACTGGAGTAGGAGGTTATTTCACTGCCGTTGTGCAACCACTTGAATTCCAAGGGCCAGCTGCCTTCGGCAAGGCACGTAAGGACCAGTCGGTTTCCTTCCAGGTGGATCTGGGGCAAGCCTGGTTCTGTCTTGAAGAATGGTGCAACATCCCCTGAAATACAAAGGAAGAATATGGGTTTGGAGGCTATTTAGGAAAATATAAGAGAAATTACTGATATTTAGCTAATTCCTTCTCAACAAGGTCATGGTAAAACAAGAAACAGCTTGATTCAGTTAAGGCTTGCACAGGTGCATTCATAACTAAGCTTTATCTTTAGGGGCAGAATTACCAAGATCTTGATAAACTTTGTCCTTGCCCACTCAGAAAAGCTTTTATTTACTCTTTCTCCAGATGAGAATTCCAACATTGTCTGCTGTGGCAGGCAGTGAACAGCCCTATTGGGTTTTTTCCCCCCCTTTCTCCTTTCTGAGTATTAAATCCACTCAAAGCCTTTTT
>WAAG01084879.1:0-36068 GCA_013390105.1 Tichodroma muraria | reverse complement strand
TTTTTTTCTTTTTTTTTTTATTTCTTGAATAGAAACCAGAAGAGTAATCTTGGATAGAAATGATTATCACAGCAGGAAAAGTCTCAGGGTAAATGAAGATTCTTGAGAGGAAAAAGAATTTGGGAAAAAAACACCTCACAAGTTTAATGTATTTTTTCGATGTTCTTGCCAACCAAAATGTGTTAAATTATATTACCTGAAGCTACTAACAGATTTTTGAATTAGGGTACTTCAGTAATATGCAAGGGTCACATGTAATCTCAAACTCTTGTGTATCACAAATAAAACACTCCAAGCCGCAAAATTCTTGATGGGTAAATTGCCAAAGCCCTGATCAAATACAGATTGATTCTGAGTCCACACCTGCTGGAGATCTACCCCAGTCACCTGTGGAAGATGAAGGCTGTTCACACTTTACATGTAACTGTGGGGGAACTATAGGCTTAATTCTAGAAGCATACAAATACCTTCTATAACCAAAATTAACACAGAATGGCCTGGCTCGGAAGAGATGTTACAACTCCCCCAGTTCCAACCCCTGCCATGGGCAGGGACACCTACCACTAGACCAGGTTGTTCCATCCAACCTATCTTGGAATACTTCCAGAATTTTATGATTACACATAAAATATATGAATTATATTCAGAGATTTCATATAAAATATTAATAATACTGAATAAGAGGACAATACTGAGCTCTTCTTTAAAGCGTGCAGGGTGGGTGTGTGTGTGTGTGTGTACACTTTATATATAAAATACAGAAAAAGTCCCAAGACACACAAATGTCCCAGTGCAAGTAATGGTTCAGTTAAACTGCAAACCTTCCTTTAAACATTCATTTTTACACAAGCTCAGGCATTTTTATACTTGCTATTTAAAGAGTTTAACCTATTTTTTTACAGTTTGGAGTGAAGTGCCCTCATGTGCTGTTCAAGGCTGGCTGGAATTTTTGAATCCACAGGTCACAGAATCACTGACAGCCCCAGGACAGCCCCGGGAACTTGGGACAAGGGGTGCTGGTGGTGGTTTCCCAGTGGCCCTGGGGTTGGTTCACAGCCCAGGCTGGGGATGTCAGAGTCTCCAAGCCTTTATCTTTCACTTTGCCTCTGCTCAGGGAGTTTTTCTGACTGCAGAGCACATGGCAGCACAGACTCGTTATCACTGAAGGGTCCCGGGGCAGAGCCGGGCTCCAGCTGAGCGTGGCCAGGGAGCCCCAGGGCCACTGGTGCCAAATATCTCCTGCAATGGGCCATAAATCAGCCACAGCTCCCCACTCATCTGATGACTTGGATTGACAAATTGTCTCCTGAGTTTTTAGGATTTAACTTCAGGAACACAGTCATTTATGCAGAAAGAAAAAACACATAATCTTAAAGTAATGCTTATAAACTACCACAAAAAATCCAATCTAACAAACTGAATTAAAAACTGTATTTGTGGTGGGGCCCTCTTCTGATCTGTAGCATTTTAAATAACCTGTCTTTCAAACAAACTGATTTATGACATGTGCAGATCAGCAGTATCTTCTCTAAATTGGCTATATAGGAAGTTACAATTCAACATATGAGAAAATTGGAACAGTTTCAAACTAACAGATATTCCCAGACAAGCCAAGGAGAGTTTTTACACTTCTCCACACTATTACATGACTGAGAATATATTCTGCAAAGCTTCTCTTTAGTTGTTGTTTTAATGACTGCAATTATTGTGAAATCATCTTATCCCAATTCTCATTGTCTCCTAACTAGTAAAACCAGCCAGTATTTTAAACATTATAAAGAAAAATTTAAGTTGGAGTTCGATGATGTTCCTGTGAAGTACGGTTACTTTACCCAGAGTGAAAAGCAAATTTTTACAAAGGTATTTTTAAACAAGTGAGAAAATGTTAAATCCTGTCAAAGGTATTTTGGGGAGTCTCCCAAGAGAGTTTCAGACCTTCTTCCCTGGTAAGATTAAAGGTGTCAGGCTTCCTCTGGAAATGGAAAAGCAGCAGCTGGGAGCAGTGCTGGCGTTCAGGGGAAGATAACAGAGCCCAGTTGGTAAAGTGAAATGATTAGTGCTGAGTCTCCTGAAAACAACATTTACCTGCTCTTGCAGAGAGGCTCCTGGAATGAGTTCCCTAAACTACTCTTCCCCAAAGAAATTTTAGTCACTGAGGGAGAGCTCAGTGGAAGTGGTGTCTGCACCAAACCGAGTCATTTGTTGATCCTTGTTCTCAGTGATTTACAGACTCAGCAGCACAACCTCCTTCATTACTTTCTCTGAATTATCCACTTACTCCTAACTCACGTCTTTCCAAGAAAAAATGATGCGTTTGGAAGACAAAGTGCTGCCCACAAGTCTGTCATCCAGCCCTACATTTCCTACTCAAATATTCCAAACCCAGTGATGCTGCAGCCCACTCAGAGCTATCTCCCATTTAAAGCATCACAATCAAGCTGTTATTACATGAAAATGATTCTCAAAACTCAATCCAGTTCTGTTAGAAGCTAAAATTTAATAGACCTATGGGAATATTTTTATAAAGAGTATAGCATGCTTTATAAATTACCCTGGCTCTCTGGAAGATTTACTTAAACCCTTGAAGTAATTTTATCTTCTAATCCTTTATTCCTGACTTTCTCATCAATCACATACCATCAGTTTATCAAATTCAATTATGCAATCAGAGTGACTAAATATTCCCTGAAAGCAGAAATGAAAATAAAATACAGAGCAAAAATTCCTTGCACAGAGGCAGCTTTGATGACGTTGGCATTTCTGCAGCACAGGGCTGCTCACACCTCAGGCTCAGGATCAAACCAGGGCTGCACCCTGAGCTTTATTTACAGCTTTAAGCTGTAATGGAAAGCAGAATTTAAACCTGGAGCTGCAAGGAAAAGTTTGGATGTCATAGAGCACCCCAGAGAAACAGGAAAATTGGCAGGGAAAAAATCAAAGCCATCTCAGAAGGGTTGTGGGAAAGAAGTAACTGGCTGAAAGATGGAAAACACAAGGGGGCAGTTAATAGGTATGAGATACTTGCACTCAGTAATTAACTACAGAGAGGGCTCACCAGGAGGGTAACCTTGGCCAACCAAGGGTTTATAAGCCAGGAAAGCATTTTTTGTTTTATATTCTTCAAGAATGGAGTAAAGTACTAATGAAAAGACTATCTGAGTCCTAAAACAAAAAATAATAAAGTACTGCAATTATTATTCTGCCTACAAAAAAAAAAAAAAATTAAGCAAGCATTCATGCTATACACTCTTGCTTTTTCTAAACATGTTCATACTTCCAGCCT
This sequence comes from Tichodroma muraria, assembly GCA_013390105.1. NCBI lineage: Eukaryota > Metazoa > Chordata > Aves > Passeriformes > Sittidae > Tichodroma > Tichodroma muraria. The sequence goes on along the minus strand of WAAG01084879.1, from coordinate 32,785 downwards.
CTCTGTCTCTTCAGCAATGCTGATTTAAAAATAAAAGTAATAGTAATTAAAGAACTTTTTGAGTTGCAAGAAGGAGCAAAGGGATAAGGTGCCAATCTGTTGGCACATGTGTATTTACAGCTTCAGTAAATTTTCATTAAGTCTGCTTACCAATCTCGCCAACATCCTGACTTGTGTCGTTAAAAGGATGCTGCAGATTTAGTTTTATGGAAATCTCAAGAAGAAGTAGAATTGAATATGCCAAAATTATCTGGAAATTTGCTCCTCAGTATTTCTGCCTTGCTTTTCTGCACCTCCAAAGTGCCTGAGTTTCATTACACTGGTGGGTTGGCCCATCCAGTTTCTTTCTTTGGTACATGCAAAGCTTAGGTGGATTTTCCCTCAAAATAAAGATTCAGGACTAAATTCAACACCACCCAGACAGTTTTTCTTGGACTAATGCTGACATTTAAACACAAAATGGTGCTGGGTGCAATTGTCCTCTACTCTGGGCTTGTCCTTCACCCTGGCAGATGAAATGCACCACAGGAGAGCTGAAAGCTCCCTCATGCTCCATTCTCCCTGAAAATCACGTTCAGGCACAAATTTACAAACAGGACCTGCAAGAGGAAAAGGCAGCCTGCCTGGAGAGCTTTGGAATGGCAACAAAAATTCCAGGGGTAGATAATCATTAAATACCCAAGGAACCCAATCTCGTAAGGATTGCGTGAGTGAACGTGACTCCAGAAACAGGAGAGCACCATCTCAAGGACCTCAGACATTCCCTCTAACAAACAAATTAGCAAGGCTCAGCTAATGATTCTGAGCCCTTGAAGAGCTTACATTTGTAAAACACATAAAGCAAAGTCAGATTAAATAGATCTTTCAGTTACTACAAGGCCTTACAAGATCTTGAAAGCAGTCGCACAGTCCCATCCCTCAGGAATTAGTAAACTTTAATTAAAGACACAACATGATCTTGAGAATCTCTACCCTGTGGAGAAAAGGGAAGTTACAGTACTCCAGAGAAGCACCATATCACCCTCACCAGTAAAACCCACTGCAACTACCCTCTTCAAATTTCAGCGTTTTCTTCTCCAGAAATGTTGGATACCAACAGTTACAGGCAAAATCAGGTGCCCACTTCCTGAAAAATACCCAGTTTCTGTCGTCCTGAACACTCAGAGGAAGGAAAACACAGGGAGTGCTGAGAGCAGGTTGAAAGATCCCCAGTGCCACTGCTATTTGTCTTTGTTATGCATCTCTACTTTTAAGTCATTTTTAGGTGAGCTAATATTGAATATTAAAAGTAGATCAACCTGCACATAAATCAGCAATTCAGAGCAAATACAGCTCAATCACTTAACAAATACCAGGTGAGCAGCTGCCTTTCCATCACTCAGTTGGCCCTAGAGGTTCAATATCGAAAAGAGAGTTTTGACTGAGATACGTTTTTCAAACTCAAAAGAAAAACACAATACGTTTATTAAGTAGCACACCTCTATTGATTTTAGCTTATTAATCTCCAGTCAAAAGATTACTGTTTCTCCATATGCTTCTAAAGCTACAATCAACTGACATGGGAAAATAGAGAACAGAATTATCTCTGAGGAATTCTCCAGGAAAATGAGGCAGAGGCTGAGTGATCAGCCCAGGAGATCAGCAATACAGAAATGATTTTGCTCTCAGTGTCTGCCAGGAAAGGAGATGTGAGCCACCTTCAGGTGGGTAAACGATGACTGCCATGGAAAGAGTATCCCAAAAGGTCTCTCTGAGGCATTGAATGTGTAATACCAAAGTATAGGTAAAATGGCAACTGGAGTCAGGAAACCCAAACTAGAGACAGGAAGAATATTTCCAGTAATCCACAGAAATTGCTACAACAATGGACAGCAAAACCCCATTCAAGACCAGACTGAAGCTCAGCTGTGAGCACAAACAGTCAAGCACGAGCTGCTCTGCTCTGACAGCAAATAACTGCAACCTCCTGAGAAAACTGCTTTTCTTCTTATTCCCAAGTTGGATATGGAAAGGATTTTTCTCTATTTCCTGTTCAAAAGGATCTTTTAGTCTTGCTATCTCAGTTTTCTAATCTTAGAGTTTCTGATATACATGCATACACGTGCTAGCTCTGGATGCAAGTTGTATTCTCTTGTGGAAATGAACTTCAATAGATTATATGGCATATGAATTTGGAATTATAACACAGTAAATCCTGGGAAATGTACCAGAAACTCAGATTGACCTCAGATATATTTGAATCAATCTTCTTTTGAATGTAAACCTTCTAAAATGCATTGGTGAGATGCTGGGGAAGTTAGTATATGATCTATTCATAAACTGTCAACAATGTCAAACATACATTAGACCATTCAGTCACTTTAACTGTATTGATTTGCTGGAAGTCTATTTTATCCAAAATACGGAATCTTTGAGATTCAACTTTTTGTGGTTGGAAGTGTGACATAAATCACCAAGTACAACAATTAAATTTAAATTGAATTTTACTGCCTCATTCTAAACCTCGATTGCAAAGGACTGATGCATCATAGTGAATATTTCATTAAAATATCAGGTTATTTTTCAAGTATACTGCAGCAGCTAAGAATTTTCACACAATGGTATAAAGCATTTCTCTCAAAATGGATTTCCTGAACTTTCATCAAAGACGATATCTGATCTTATATTGGACGAGTACTGATGCAACTGTATTTAAATCAGTCTTTCTTCCTCGATTTCACACATCAAGTAAATGAGCCCAAGCTGCCCATTTTTGTCATCCTAGAGATTAAAAAGATAACCTTCTCTTTGGGTACCTCCATTATAATCCCTGAATGCAAATACAGATAGCAGCTGAGGCTGATGGATGGTGCTTTTAGAGGTTTAATTGGGGATGGAATTAAATTGTTTTAGGACTCAGCAAGTTCTGTGAGGAAGCCCACATTTTTTTAGAATAAGTGACATTTATTTCTTTTAAATGCACAGTCACAGGGAGACAAGATTTCAATGGGTAACTTCTTTTTGCCTTGAACAGCTCACAAAACTAATTGGCAAGTTAGCTATTGGGTAATTGCCAATCATATATTTGATTTGGATGGAGGAAATATTGAACTAAAGATTGCAAACCTGTTGCAGCCCATCCCAAGAGGAAAACTAAACATTCTGTAATGTATAGTTATGATTAGCTTTCAACAATTCAATAGAATAGGAGTCCCAAGTGGCAAGAATGAGTGTTCACACTGATAGTTAAGTAGATTTAATTAAAAAATCTTTTTTTTTCTAATTGAAGCATCACTTTTCTATTTCAGAATTACCTAAATGGTGCTGTAGATTCCAATTGGCTTCTCTGCTCCTCGTTTCTTGATGCAAACAGACCAAATGTTTTTCCCAAATTTTGGCTAACACATAGTATTGCTTAAAAGAACGAACATCCTAATTCATTCCTTAGAAACTTCCATAATTCTAAGATAAACACCATGAAATGACTTGCTACAGTAAAACCTGTTTTGATATTTCCAACCTTTCTTCCCTGTTTTAAGGCACAAACATTTCCTCTTATCTCTCTTAGCCTTCTTCCATTTTTGAAGAAAAAAAATTCTTTCCTCCTTCTATGAACAGCTTTAGATGGACTACAAAAATCCATTTGCATGCTGAGACAACAGAAGAAAGCCAGAGCAGATTTTTTTATGGCAAAAAAAAGAAAATCTTACTATCACAGACTGCTTAAAAGTCCTTAAACATAACCTGTTCTTTGTATTCATAAAGCCTACTCCCTAACACTGACATCTATTTAAAGACCATCCTTTCATTTACTACACAATCACTTCTTAAAGAATTCCCTTTTGAGAAAAGATTTCTCAAGTTTTATTAGAAACATTCAGAACTGAAAGGAGGAGGTCCCCTAGAACCACAGCAGAGTTTTTACAGGACCTGGATTCTGATAGAAAAAAAAAAAAAAAGACACTGGTTGGTAACATCACTCCATTAAAATTCAACATAAACCTCTCTCAGTTATCCCCAAATACACCAAGAAAGACTTTCCCACATGCAATTGTATTATTCTTTTCTTAAAATTGATTTCTTTAGCAGACCAGCCAAGGAGAAAAAAAATAATGAGCTGATATCGTTTTAACTGAGCCTCAAGCAGCTCCTGATGTATTAACCTAAAATCCCACTAAGACTTCCTTTTCCCATTTAATTTCTACACCTCATGTTCTAGTCTCACTTTCTGACCACCTGTAATAATTCAGTTCAGTCAGGGCAAAAAAAATTATATTGGTTTATTGTTTATCAGAAGGCAGCCATTATTCATAGCTCTGTTAATTCATGGAATACCACAGAATCCCAGAATGTTTTGGGTTGGAAAGGACCTTAAAGCCCATCCAGTCCCACCCCCTGCCATGGGCACAGACACCTTCCACTATCCCAGGCTGCTCCAAGCCCTGTCCAACATGGCCTTGGACACTTCCAGGGATCCAGGGCCAGCCACAGCTGCTCTGGGCACCCTGTGCCAGGGCCTGCCCACCCTCACGGGGAACAATTTCTTCTCAATATCCCTAAAATCCAATCTAAATCCACCCTCTTCCAGCTTAAATCCATTACCTGCTGCAAGATTAAAAATCAAAAAGCTACGTGTTCTTTTTGATTATGATGTTCTTAAATTATGTTTAGTGTAGTTCATCCACAAAAAAGGCTCCAGAATTTTTTATTTTAATATTCATAGGAGGGTGTTTTTAGGAAAGTTACAAATGCACTGAAAGAAAAAGGCACATCCATACAAAGCGGGCAAATGAAAGAGAACCCATTAACTATGAAAACCAAAACAAAATCTCCAAAGAAACCTCCAGTCTCTGAATTTGGTATCAAAGCACAACCTCTGTGCTTTTCATATTCTCTTCATACAGTGATGTTTACAGAGCCTCACTCAGAGACTTGAGGAAATAACTTGTTAGTGTTTAAACCTCGGCCCACAGCAGGTGGAAGGCAGAGCTGCCTCGCTGAGAGAGAATCCAAATATAGCAGGATTTCCTTCATTATTTTAACCACAAAGAAAGCTATTGTTGCTGCCACATAATCTACAATCTCCAACTACTGTAAGGCAGCCTGATCACTCTGATATCTAACCAGCAATTTATAAATATATCCACTAAATATTCCAACTGACACTGGCACAAAGGAGAGATGAAACCCTACAGAGCATTTAACAGGAGAGAAAAGATGAAAACATAAAAGTGCTTTCCTCAAGTTCATCTCTGCTATAAGAAGCATTCTCAATGTGCAGAAGATAAATTAAATCAAAAAGGTAAACAGCTGAGGAGTGTCTGGAAGTACCAGAACAGAAACACGAGAGCAGCAGGAGGAAACAAAGGAACGGCAAAGGCACTGCCAGACCTGAAAACCATGTCAGGCACCTATTTATGTTCTCAAGGAGAATTTATTTCTAAATAGTAAAGCAGCTATGAATATCCAGAGAAGATATAAACACATCTCTTTTGATGAAGGGGGCTGGAGGGGAAATGATTCATGCTCAAACCTTTGTTAAAAGCAATGCCTACTGCCACTGCTATTGTTATTTTGTTCAAATGTAATTCGTAGTTTTCTTGTTCTTTTTTTTCCTTAAACTTGAAAAATATAAATAGTTTTAGAAACTGGGTAATGCCTTCCTCAAAAAGCGCAACTCAAAGGACCTCACTGGTGTCACTGAATTGGAGGGGTGAGCACAGGAACCCACTGAGCAGAGACACGGACTGTTCATATCCTTGTGTGACGCTGGATTAGGGCAGAAATGCCAACAAAGCACAGTACAAAGTTCACAGGACTCAACTGAAGTATTCCCACATCTTAAGCAAACTCTGGGACAGGCACCTGGTCAGAGACAGAAGCACAGAGTGACCCTTGCAGAGCTGTCAGGGTATTTGTGCAGACACTCCCAACGGGATGGATCAAAGGCTCTTTGGAAGCCTCACACAAACAGGGCACCTTCATTTTCCCAAATATCATCACTTATTTCCATATCTTTTACAACAAATCCTTTCAGAACTATCCAAGTGGAATTCTTTCACCACTTCAAGGAAAATACACAGATCTAGAGACTATAGAATTACTTTCGGCGATACCGATGAAACATGTAATTTCTTCTTGTCAAAATGGGAAGAAACATATCACTGTTCTTGCAAACATAACTGAGCTTGACATATCTGAAGGCAAAGAAAAGGAGTTAGTTGAATTATCTGGATATTTTATTTAATTTTCTTTGGGTTATAAATAAGCAGCAAGTTAATACTGTGTTCAACTTTTGACAGTTCTAATGTTAATTATATGTACTGGATTTTATAAATCAATACTTCTTACATAAAGTGTTATTTAACTTGTCAAGCGCAGCAATAGATCAATGCATTTACTGTTCTTGCTAACACTGATGGATGACATATATCAAAACCATATGTAAAGGAAAAATAAAAGACTTATTTGTAAGCCAGACAGGGTTAAACCCCAGTTAGGCAGACAGGGAATTTAAACAGTGTTTTGAAAATAACATGTTTACTTTATTAAGGTGTGAAAAGTTTTCTTCTTGTTTGGGTTTTTTGAAGTTTGGGGGTTTTTTTTGGAGTCTGGGGTTTGTTTGGGGCTGATTAGTGTTTGGTTGGGTTTTTTTTATTTATGCTAAGGCCTGCAGCTATCAACAGCAGACTGCTCTGTGTACAGAACTGTTATATTAAATCTGGATATCCTAGAGGATACAGGAACAATGAATTGCACCTCCCAAAATTCAAATACATTTCACTAAGGAACCACATCCTCATGTTCAGCACACAGTACTTCCATCTAAGCATACAAATAAGGTGATAAAAACCCCCAAACAGCAGCTGATAACAAACAGTAGCTGATAACTACTTCAGTATTTGCAAACATGCTACAGTTAAAGTGCTTAAAATTTTAAAGAATGTACATGAAAGATTTTGATCATAAATCAACTTAAAAGACTGCATTCACTGCATTATGAGCTGTAATAAAAGAAACACTCAGTCAAAAACCATCCTAAGAGCCAGTACTAATGCACCTGCACATCTTGAAGAGAGATGCAGGTCACAAAGTAACTGATTCTCATAATTCGTTTGTCCCATTTGTAAAGAAGACACAAAGTATATTAAAATGATGGAACCCCAAAGAACTGAAAGCTATTGCTCTGTATGTAACTACAGTAAAACAATAAAATATTGGTTAAAACCCATTATCAGAAGTGTGTAAATATACAGAATGTAAAATCATGTACTGAAATAGAAGGGGAAATGGTTTTCCTTCTATTATTGATAGATTTCTCAGGACACAAGTAATTATTACACAATACATTATTTCCAATTCACAGAATGACAAAAAAATAGTCCTTTTGCATTAGAAATTTTCATGAGATGGGCTTTTCAAAGTTACAAAAGGTAATGAATGTAAACTTGAAGTGTTATCCTCTGGAAGAAATTCATGTAATCACATTTTTGAGTAATTTATCTGACTAGAAAATAAAAAGAGACCTCCGTTATATCAAGACAGGATTCAGTGAAGTACAAGGAGGCTCTACTCCATCAGCTCTGCTACTTTGGACAATATTTATGGGAAATAACAAACAGTAACTACATTCTACGAGTTGTCCTAGCATGTTTGAGAAATAATTAACATAAAGGAAAAACAGAAAAACAGTGGTGAGTCTAAGTCACAGAGGTTTGTAAAGTTGTGCTCAAACCTTGGAAAACAATTGAATTCTATTTAATGAAAAATTTTAAAGTAAAAAACTATAAAATAAACCAATTAGTCTACTGGCTAACGTATGCCCTGCAGGACCTTGTTAACGCCTTCAATGAGGCAGAGAGTTAATGCAAAAAAGTCATGAGGTTATCTTCAGAGTTGGAGTATTTTGTTTAAAATAATCCAGCAAAATACTTCTCTTCACAAAAACTCTTCTAAATTGTTAAAGGAGAATGGGTACAAAAGAGAGAGGATCAGCTGCCTCGCATACAGCCTGGGTTTGTATCTGCAGGATTCTCTGTGAGCTGTCAGGCACCCTGAGAAAATACTACCCAAGTGAAAAGCAGGAATTGGGCACGTGTAACCTTTGTGTCCTACTGGAAACTGAGTGAGGAGAAGGGAGAGCCTGTGGGAGAATGCCAGGAGATGTAACACAGAGCAGTCTTTGCTCACTCAGAAATCCAACACCAGCTTCGTCCCATCCCGCTGCCACAGCACGCAGCCTGGCAGGGAGGAAACTCCCAAACCCTACGTTACACTGACCATGCTGGATCCTAATGCTGCTCTCACACCCAGGCAGCAGCACCTGCTGGAGACCAATCCAATAAACCCAGACAGGCTGGCCAAACCCTGCTTAGCAGCACCAAACAAATGGAGAGCAAAGCTCTGCTCCTCGCTCCGAACCCAGCCAAGCTGGCAATAATGAAGATGTATATCCACAAGGAGCATGGAAACAGCCAGAACCTCGACTCATGAGCGCTCCTGTGTCCTGTAAGAGGTGAGCCCTGGGCGGGTTTACAAGTTCCATAAAATTGCTCACTGGGGGAAACAATCTGCTGGCTCAATTCTCTGCAGGATTGCCCCAGTCCCTCGAGTCATCTGTTCCTGCTCTCTACATCCACATACATCATCAAGCTGACAATTCAGAAACTGGACCAGATGGATGTATAACCCCAAACAGTGCTGTTTATTAAATCTAAAAGCTATTAATCAGAGTGATTTCCTTTATTAAACTCTCTGAGAGAAAGGGATAAATATAGATGACATATTATTACCCATGTTTACTGGGAGCGCATCACAGGATGACACACACTGAGCTTATTTTCACCCAGCAACACCAGAGAAAAATGGTGACAGCAGAAATGTTCCTCCTAGAAAAAGTAGATTATTGCAGGACAAAGAAAGCAGGAAAGGGTATCCTAAATGTTTTCTTTGAGCAGCTAAGACATGTTATTTTCCTCAGAGGAAATAATTACATTCTCTCAAAGGACTGGCAACTTCAAGTTATTTTGAAACAAAGAGCAGTTCTTTGTGTGACAGAAGCACTGAGATGTTTCAGAGAAGCGATAGGTGAGACTGGATCAACGAAGTTACCTTCACCTTCCACCAGGCACTTAACGCCAGCCCAGCTGGAAAACAACCTGGGCTGTTGGAGGCTTAAGCCTCACAAATAATACTCATTCTGCTCTCCTTCTTCTGACTCCAATGACTCACAGTTTTAGCTACAGGGCCAAAAAATATCCAGGTATATTTCCTGTCTTTCCAAACTAAAGCTTTACAAGAAAATCATATATCATCTGCACCACATGAAAAAACATTTCCATTTTAACAGCCAAGAAAACTTTTACAAACAAATGACAGAAAAAGTGCTTTAGAAATACCTAGAAATGGTCTCTTAACTTTTAAAAGATTTACAAAAGGAAGGAAAGCCTGTAGCTATTTGCTTAACAGACAAAAGAAAACATTTCTATAGATTAATTTATTTTGGGGAAGGTCACTGAAGCAGAACACAGTTGTGATTCTTTAGTGATGCTCTGACACATTACTGCAAACAAAGCTAATTTTGCAGGTTCTGTTGCAGGGCAGAACATCCCTACTCTGGCACAGCAGAAATCCCTGTGATCCCAGTAAGGGAGGATACAGGGCAGCCTCCTGGCCACTTGCTCTGGTCTACCTCCCACCAAGGTGTGAATAAGAGAAAAACAGGAAAAAGCTCCAGGTCGTGTCCCTGTTGGATGGGGCTCGGAGCAACCTGGTCTGGTGGGAGGTGTCCCTGCCCATGGCAGGGGTTTGGAACTGGATGAGCCTTAAGGTCCTTTTCAACCCAAACCATTCTGTAATCCTATCATTTTTCACAATCGGAGCTTTCGCTGATATGGGTTATGAAAATGTCTTTCATCAGCATGGATTGCAAAAGGCTTCTCCATGGAGGAGAACCTCTGAAACAGCCTGCTCCAGAACCCCTGTCTGCCTTAAGAGCAAACAGACTGAAATGTTGGTGCATTATTGCTGGCTCATTAAGAAGCAAATTAGTTGTTTTTGTCTTTGTTTAGCGATACTCCACAGGTACTTATTTTGACACTGCTTTAATGTGCAAACACATTAAATTAACGTGTTTCATCGTTACAGGAAACATTCATTGGACAAAGGCCAATCCCGCAGCCTCGCTGCAAAAATTATTATTTCTATATTAAAGAAGTCAAATTACATAACGCACTTCTCCACATGTGCTTTTTGCCAACCCATTGCATTTGGCAGAAGCTGATGATTTTTATCTTTCTATTTAATATTTACTATGTATCTCAAATAGAATTTATTACAAAAATAAATAAAATTAATAAAAATGGCACAAGTGGCTAAAAAACGATGGCCAGACATGACCTTCTACTCTGTGTATACAACCAAATCATTACAACTGTGTGTGCAAACTTCAAGAACAACCTCTGTTATTTGTTTATACTGTATATAGGAGCCAAGTTCTATTAAAAAACAGCCTAAATTAGCATTAAGACAATATTTATTTAGTTTAGACTTTTGGCCTTTAGTTTATATCAGCTTAGAAGTAAACAGAAGAAGTATAATAATGGCAAATAAAACAATGAAGCAGTAAAAATAACATGATGATGGATTAAAATATATTGTTCTAGTTGGGAGTCAATAGGGCAAGTGCTTTATAAAAATTCTGTTTTCCTTTGACAAAATCAGTACAATACTTGCTGGTACAAGCAATAAAAAAACCTCCCATAAAACACTTCCGACTTTGCTTTCCATTTTAATGGCTGCAGGCAAAATTCAGAATACATTTGTCAAGTTGATATTATCAACACAACAGGGGTATGCCTGACTTGTTCTACATTTGTTCTGAAAGTTCACTTTAGAGGCCATCAGCCAGGAAAGAACACAGGAAAACGAAATCATTCCTACCAGGCAGACACAGAAATATATCTTCAAATATTTAAGAGATGTTTCAGTAAATATTATCACATATTACTCTGCAAGGCATCAATCACATCCAGTTTAACATTAAAGAACAACCATTCTGAAAATTAAAGGTGATTCGCACTCTCTCTTTGCTCAGTTTAATGAGACATCCGAGTCTGATCCGTGACAACTACTGCCAACATCTTTAACTTTTTTCCTGACATCTGAAATTGATTTCAAAGACAGATACTGAGAAGGCAAGAATACTACAGAAAAGGACATAGGAAAAGCATTGTAAAAGAGAAAATCAAATGTATAGCCTTAGCTTTCCTTCCCCCCCTCGGTACTTGGAAATCATCTGCATCATTAAGCAGCTGAATTTCCATTATAAGTTCCTAAATGTACCTGAACCTTATTCTTGTGCCTTTGAAATGAATACCAGCCAAGTATATTAAAAGCAATTCTTTGCTTTCATTCATTGTTCATTTCCTAATTTTGTTCACTTTGATAATGCCTGAACTAGGGTTTTTTTTCCATGTAGTGAAAGCCTGTTCTTTCATGAAAATACATGTGCTTGTACTTTCTTCTATTTTAATTTCTTAGATTTTTTTCTTTTCCAGACTAAAATTTACAGAGAGGACAAATATATCATAGAGATCAAAAAAACAACCGCTGTAATTGTGTCATTCTGTGATTTGCCCATAGATGAATGAATGAATGGTCAGTTGAACTAACTGATAAAAGCAACATTTATCAAATCATTCAAATGTCAAAACCAACTCCTTATTAACCGTACACTGGATGGAAATGCACTGAATTCTGCGTATTGAGGCTCCCTATTAAGAACCTCTAACAATGACTAATTGTAACAGGAATTGGTGTCTCATCCAATGGATTCCAAGGATAAGAGAGTGGGTTTGGGCTGCTTATTTTTGATGAGGGCACAGTGACACGAGGGCAAGCACCAGCTTGCACCAGCACCATGCTTGTAAGAGAGGGATCTCAACAGCTGTCCTGCCCAGATGGTTGCTTTTACTTAAAAAGCTTTGAACTGAGGAAAGATTAAATCTACGGATGAGGGACCTCTACCTTGCAGCTCTGCCTGCGCAGTTGGCAGAGCAAAATAGCTAAGATAAACAAGACATTTATTATCATCCATCTTATGCACACAGGATCTCTTAAATGGACAAAACACCTTGTTTTGTTTGATTTTAGCTGCATGCGGTTCCCACTGAGCGTCCTGGAATTCTCAGGGAAAAAAAAAATAAAAAATTCCAGCTTTCCTGTATTCCCATCAGAGTGTCCAGTAGTACAAAAAAAACAAACCAAAACAAAACAGAAAAAACAAACAAATACCAACTGCACAAAGGAAAAGAATCTGAAGTCAGATGTAACCAGCACAAAAGCAGATTGCCACGCACTGCATGACTAATGGCACATGCCTCTGTTCCAAGGTAATTAATCCTATTTTGCAATGCTAGCTGAAAGTCTTGAAAGAGTCATTTCTGAGGAAAACTGGTTTTCCTTAAAACAAGGCAAAAAAGTGAAGGATTTGGTTTGCTGTGCTGACATAGCCTCAGCAAGCAGCAATAAACACCATTCACTGAAAATCTATTGGTGTAGAGTTCACCAAACTCCAGCTCCTGTGTGGGTCTGACCTGAGGCTTCCCTTGTGGAAGGCAGTTCCCAGACTGACTTTTTAGAGATCTTGGCGAATTCCTTGGTTTACTACAAGTGTTTACTGCAAATTGCTGCCTGATACCAGCTGTTCACATGTCACAAGAGTATCCCCATCACTAGCAAGTTTTATTAAGCCTCAAAATTGGATATCAATATATGAGATAAAGAAACTACAAAATCTATGGCAGCTATCACACAACTTCCAGCCTTTTACTGTTAATGAGTGCTCCTGGTGCACACTGAGGTTCAAAGGAAATATTAATTAATTCTATTCTGGCAGCTATGTACTGTTTGGAAGCCAAAATGGAAGGAATTTGCAAACTTCTAAGGCGAAAATTCATTTTAAATTGTGCAAGAGAATTTGAGAGCTCTAAATTCTCTCAGGAGATTTAAAAGTGAAACCGATCTTTTGATTTTATCAACTACATTTACAATAGAAATACTGTTTTATGAAAGAGAAGTGGAACGATAAAACACTACTGAAGCACAAACCCCCAAAATTACAGAAGTCAAATAAGTTGGGCTTTTTATGTTGTTCCTCATTTTCTTACAGTTAACAAATATAAAATGTACCCAGCAAGCAGAAAGGGAGAGAAGAGCTGAAGTTTAGAAATTCGGTGTAGTTTTCAGTCTGAGGAGGTCAATACATTGGCAGAAATGATCTTTAACCCTAAAACAAGAGAGGCTCACTGGCAATTTCTTTTAATTTACAATTCATTTCTCATGAGTAGATTCCAGATGAATTGTTTTCACGGCAGCCCTTGCAGGAGGCCACACTCTAACTCCTGCCTTCGTAAGAGGATTCAGTTTGCGGCACCGGCCTATTGACAAATGACTTTTGAAAGCACGACAAGTCACGGTCACGTCTCTGTGTGTATCCTGTAGGATAAAACCTCAATGGATCCCACTTCTCCTCCACCCCTCGGGGGAATGCAGCTCATTGCACAATGCTCTGATTGTGAGTCTTGTTGCTGAGTCCCCGTGCTGATAGAATTTGAAAACCTGAATCAAGAAACCACTCAAAAGTACATTTTTTCCTCATTGTTCAGTGAAAGAGCCCCGCATCAGCGCTCCCACGTTTCCCTTCTGATCTATTTACCTCCAAGATGCCTTCTGCAATGCCTCTGTGCCCTCAGACACCAACCAGCACCACCAGACCTACGGGAGGCTTCAAACAACCGCGGCTGCCTCGCCTCCTGAGCCTCGGCCACCTGGGACCAGGAGTCCACTTTGCATTTCAGCGCTCCTGACACCTCTGAAGGGGAGCTCAGAGACATGAAGGGCGCAGACATTTCCAGCCCTGAACAAAAATACCCACAGCAACCACAGAAATAAAAAGAGCAATCTCCTCTTCTATTCTGAAGGTATCATCAGGGATAAGATTATCAAGTATTAATATCGCATGCTTCTAATAAACAGAGTTGGGTCATTAATGAAAATAAGCTTCATGAGTTCAAAATAAATCTTGGCACACACATAAATTTAAACCGTCGCCCTTCATGTAAATCAATGCAGTTTTTCATCTTTTTATGGCAATAGTGGGTCTGCCATATATTTTTCTATGCAAAAAGACTTGAACTATGCATTCTCGTTCAAGCCCTCAAGAAAAATTTACCCTCAAGCACGGCTCAGCATAAAATATTCCAGCTCAAAATTCAAGCAATTAAGAAAAAGATTTCTGCAGCCAGATATGCCCCATAAAAAGTAAACATACGTAGGCAAAATAGAGTAGCTACACCAGCATAGTGATACAGGTTTATGTAATAACATACATATTTAATGCTTTCGTCCTTCTCAACACTTGCCCTCTGTTCATTACCAAACACCGAAAATAGCCCTTCTTTCTTTCTTTTCCTTTGTGGGGACCTTCATTGGTCTAAACAAGCTATTTAGGCAAAAAGGTAAAAGTTTATCAGTCCATCCTTCTCTCTATTGATGCAATGATTAGAAGCTGTAAAATATCTATATTTATCTCAATGGACACATTAAGAATCCATTTATCCATCAAGAACCAAGGGTTGAAATTACAGATGAATCCAGAGGGAAATAAATCAGCACAGAGTTCTCAGGGTCCACGGGATGTAGGACTGTCACTTCTTGGAAGAAAACTGCAGTAAAACTGAAGATGCCTGAAAGATTCCCATGCTTTGGAGAACATGTGGAAGCTGTAGGAAAACCAGCTCCATCAAGTGAAACTGCAAAGGAACAGAAGCTCAGCAGAGACAGTGGTGGACATTTAACACTAAAAAGGCCTGGTAAGGGAGGGCTGAGGAACAGGCTGGGTGAAATCAGGGTAGCTCAGGCTCTGTGGAGATGGAAAAAGAGAAGAACAACCTGATTCAGGCTGTCCCAGAGCAGACACTTGTGTCTGAGATGAAAAAAGATCAAAAATGCAACTTGAATTCCTACAACACTAGCTCAACTACTGAAAATACTCTGCAATAGCGAGGAGTGTTTTGGTACAATTTCACAAGAATTTGATTCTCTGTGTTGAATTCTCCTAAAATACCCAGTGTACAACACAATTTCTCTTTGCTTTAACCCGAGATCCAGAATTTTGCATGTAAATTCCAAAATCCAAGTAGGGTTCTAGTAATGCAACTACATTCTGTTCATGCTGTCTCTGGTTAAAAAAAAAAAAATCGGTGAAAACTAGTGTGTCTAAAATCAGAGGAAAATAAGAATGTATTAAATAGAAAATAGAGATTAATAAAACTAAATCATTTCTTATTTGCTACTTATTTCTTCAAATTGCAGAGATTGGAATTGCCAGGTAATATACAGACCTCCATTAACTACTTTAATTGCAGTGACAACTAGAGGCAGTCAAATGGGAGTTTTTGATTGGTTTCTTCCTCTCTTTTTAAATTCATTTCCCCTTTCCCCACAGCTTCCATAGTCACTGGAAGTTCCTATGACTATTCCTTTCTCCCAAGCACACACCTTCGAGTCCATCCCTGAAGACAGAATTTCCCAAGTGACTGTAAATTGTTTCTAAATTGGAGCCACAAACTGCACTGATATAAAATTCATTTCTTTAACCCTGCTTGAAAAGCAAACTTTCCTCCCCCTTATCTCCCCTTGCCACCCAAATAATAGATGACAGTCATCTGTTTTATGTTAGACTATCACTCCCAGATCTCTCATGCTGATTCATTCTCAGCTTTCAGAGCACAGGCACGAGTTGTCAGGAAGAGCTACGCTGGCTGCGTTTCCCATATGGAATCCAACAGCTGGAGTTCATTCATTAGAGCAAACAAAAAATCCTGATATAAATTAAAGAGAGCAAAACAACACAGTGCCAAACACATCTTCCTTCACCTCCAGTAGGACTCTGAGAAGTGGTGTAAAGCAAGGACAGTGTTCTGTCTGCCAGGGAATTATCAGAGTCCAGTTAGCCATGGACTTGTTTGTGCCTATGAATTTCCCCCGTTTTCAAATTTCAATAACCCCAAAGTCTTTCTCTTCATTCCTGACTCCCTCAGTAGCATTCCCCAGCCTCACACATAAGCCAGGTCCCCCCCACATACCTTCACCTTCACTCCCCACCAAATTAAATTGCTTCTGCCTTAGATAAATAATAAATTATTTTCCTGTCTGTAGCATACACTTTAAAAAATCATTTGGATTTAACTATTTTTTAACTAAACTATCAACTTTAACAGCTCTACCAAATTAGCTCCTATGAAGACTTTTATCCTTAAAATAATCAGTTTTCTGTTAGAAACATTTAAGGAGTCTGCAATACTCCACAGGTGATATTGAGCTAACGAGCTGCTTCAAATTTTCTCTGTGGTATTAACCAAATTTTTAAATTTATGGCAAGGAATTTCCTAAATTTTAATGGTTTAATATAGAAGCATGGGATTCTTTTCACAGTTTGTATTTTTTTCCTTCCATAAAAAGACCTATTTTAAGCCAAGATTTCAGGGGTTTAAGTGTTACCATAATAATGACAAAATCAAGTACAGTATTTTTTTGTCTCAGAAAGGAAAAGTGCCTAGAGTAAGGAAGTGTATTAAAAGGGCCAAAAAGGTTAAACAGCAGGATGGAGAAGGCTTGGAAGAAAAGGTCCTTCAAAACATAAAAGTTCAAATGACAGAAAAAAAATAGCCCAAAGTCTTGTGTGGTAAAATGTGAAAAAATACAGTGAAGCCCCCCTCTCTCTCTGATCCCCCTCCTCAAATATTTTAAGAACAAAGATAAAACCCCACCACCATCAAAACACAACCCAAAAAAACCCTACCCAAAATCCCCTACATGTGTATTTTTTGGTATTCATTTGAAAATTATATATATTACAGAGTAGAACATTTCACCACCAGTTAAAGCTTCTTTTACAAGGGAAAAGAACATTAGCTTAACTAATTACCATGGTCACTGACTGAATGTTTGATGTTAAACAGCACATTGCAAGACTAATCAAATATTTTAAGAGAATTATTTAAATATAGATATTTGAGAATCGGTGGGCCACCTGCAGATTTAAATTCTTGTGTCTGTGAACACAGAGAATCATCCAAAGAACTCTTTGTGTTAGTCAGGAATGGTTTTAGTGCTAAATGGTTAAAAGAACTAAAATTTGAAGACTGTCTGATAATCCTCGAAGCCAGGGAGCAGATCTTAAGCACTACTTCAGATTTTCACTCTGTCCTTTAACAGAAAACACGTCTGAGTTTTAGCATAAAGAAGTTGTACTGTAATTCTATAATTACTATTCTTTCTGTTGCAATAATTAATATATCCATAAGAAAAATTATAGTACGGCTAAGAGAGTTATGTGGAGAAAACAAAGTTTGGCATTATTAGTCAATTTTCAATATTGTTAACATTGTTCATTAAATTCATCAGTTTCTTCCTTTTCTTCTAGCAAAAGCCACTGATGTAATTTTTGCTGTTCTTTTTCTTCCAAGAACAAGAATCTGGATATTAAAATGCAATGTACTTTTTCCTTAGGTGGAATAATTTTCCCTGGCAGCTGTTCCTGGGAAGACAGCTCTTAGGTGAGTCATCACTTGTACCTTAGCTGACCAAAACCCAGCACTGCTGTACTGCCAAAAAGAGTAAATATGCAAGATGGAAACCATGAAAAAGTAGCACATCAATAAAGAAACAAACAGAACTATCATATGAAACAGAAGGAAGTGCACTATGTTTCAGAGGGATATTGATCTTACAAATACTGATGGCAAACGGTCCAAGCGCCTTTATTTAAAGGAAGGCTTCAGTGAAATTCCTGGTCAATTTCTTTTAAAAAATCATAAAAAAAAGCTATAGGGCTATGCATGATAAATTGGGAAAACTTCTGATGGATGTAGCACATATTTTTGGATCAAAAGATTTAATGTAAGAACTGTAAAAGAGCGTGTCAGATAAAAGTCAGGCTCGCAAACAGCAGATACAGCAACTCCGATTTATTGCCAGCCCCCCACCCTTGTCATCCATCTCCTTTGTCAAGCTTCAGCAATGACTGGCATTAGAGGAGGCCTGGCCTTGAAGCTGTGTCAGTAATCAGACGTGAGGCTGTGAGTGACAGCCAAAATTGACTGATTAGAAAGGAAACGCGCCGGGAACGGCATGGCCGAACCAAGCGGCTTTACCACGCTGAGCAAGGGAGCTGCAAACAGTGTGCTTGAGGGTAAATCAAAAGAGCTGGCAAAGGAAGATCATGGCAGGAGGAGGATCTGGATCTGCTAATGTATTTTTTTAGTGCTTCCTGGTTCTTGTTGTGTGCACTCTGTGCCTTTAGAGCAATGGGTGATTAACGCTTTGTTTGGTGACGCTGGTTTTGGGTCATTTTCACCGTGTTGCTGATAACAAACCCAACAAGGGAGCAGCTGTAGATGCTCAGCTGGGCACAGGGTAGTAAAATAGCTGGGAGAAAAACATCCAAAGCATCGTGTCTAAGAAAAGGGGTACAAAATTTTCAGCTGGAAGTGAGAAGAGTGAAATGAAGAACTACTCAAGGTGTGCAATGAAGGGAATATGAAAGTTTAAGGAAGTTCCACCCATCACCATGACACACCTAATGAGAGAAGACACAGAACTGACACAATAACTCTCCCTGCACTACAGCCAGAGAACCTTTTGATGTAGAATGACCTTATGCAAACACTGTATTTAAAGCCCATCCTCCTTTCCAAACTACCAAGGGGGATAAGAAATACTTAAAAGTGACTTGAGGCCATTTAATTCAGTTTTGTAGCACAACTTTTTCAGGAAAGACATGCTGCCATTACAATTAAGCAATTACTTTTCCTAGTTTATTATTTCTGATTCTAATATAAGACTTACAGTTGCACTATATAATTGCAATCCACATCCTTGTATCATGCTGTCCCATAAAACACAACTGTTGAAGTGTTTAGCAATTTACCACTTTGAATTATATTACAAATTTGCCTGGAAGTTGGTTCTTATACTTCGAACTAAAACTATTACCCAAGTCTTGTACAATGTAATTAAATAAATTAAACCAGCCCTTGGGGACCTTTTGCTCTAAAATGAAATTCCAGATCCAAGAGTGCCTGTAACCTTTACTGTAACCATGTCTAAAATGTTACTTGTAATTTCACAACTAATCAGATCTTGACAGAAAAGCAGACACTTGTTGATGGAACTCCTCCTTCCTGCTATCCCCAAGGATAAATTTACTACATCATGATTGAAACAAATCCTCTTCTAGCAGAGCCCATATTTTAGACAGAGTATTCTGGGCTCTGAAGAAAGGCTTCTGGAATATTGCTGCTCCCTTGAAATGCATGGATATCACTCACTCAACCTCTCCTTCTGCCCCTGGACTGGTCATCTCATTGAAAAAATTCATATTTTGTGACATGCAACACTCTTTTTTCAATTCAGACCTAAATACCAGGCTGACTGCAATACCCACGCTAGCAGTGACAGTTGTATTACATTAGTACCAGGAAAGGTACAGTTGAAGCTGTAGTGTCAAAGGCCACATTTAACATGAAGCACTGACACTGTGAATGAAGGTAAACATTTTAAATCCTGTCTCTCAGAAAAAGGAAAGCAATAATCACCAACTGAAAAGTCGTAATTAACTGGACAGACAGCAGCTTCTGTGTCATTATGAAAACATGGAATCAAAATCTGTGCAAAAAGCTGTACTCATAAACAATGCAAGCACACAGTAAGATATGGGCTCAAGACAAACACAAGAACCAGTCAGAAAGAACTTCTATGTGACAGCTGAAAACCTCACCCCTTGGTTCATGGACCAGGGTGCTCCCCACAGCTCCTACCACGTGCAGGGTACGTGGTTTTGCACACAGGAGTATGAGGCACCACAGTGACAGGGTAGCTGGGTGAAGCCTGGTGCTTTGATTCCTCCCTGCATACGGACCTGGGAGAGGCTCCAGCTGAGCTGGGACACAGCTCTGGAGCTGGTACAGCACGTCTCATGGTCAGCTCAATGATCTCCTAAAGCAAGAACTGGGGGCCATCCCCTGTTAGTGCTGTTGGTGCATCCTCTGATGTTATTTGCTACTTACTTGTTACTCCTGACACATTAGAGTCTAAAGCCTGTCAGGGGCCACTGATCAAATACAAGGCTTAGTAAACCTGGGTTTCAGCAGCCAAAAAAAGTGCCAGGCATTAACTGCTGCTCAAGACTTTGCATCCTTCACTTCACACGTTTTTTTCTCATTTGAAGGTTTTTTATATGAATGACATTGAGAAAGAGAATGTTCTGCCATCTGAAAAATTTGTAATTTTGTCCATGGCAATAGGGCCATCATCTCCCAAGGGTCACCTACCACCTCCCTGCCTCTGCCTGACATCAGCAGAACACTTTCCTTCAAGGTGCTCCTGTTCAAGGTGGCTCTGTAATTACATCAGCATCAGCTGTGCTCCTGGAAGCTCTGGAGGAGACAGCTGATTCCTCACCCAATCATGCCTTTCTTTTTTGCAAATTAGGCAATGGTTTGAAAGGTACAACAAATAATTCTTTTGCAGTCAGCTGGACAGCTCATAGGTTTTATCTTCAGCAAGTACTGGGTATTTAGCTAAGCTGCATCTTCAGTGATCACTACATTGTAACTAAAGACAGAATTATCAGTAAAAAGGTATTGTGAAAAAAAGGCTCCCTATGGAGATTGAAGAAAGTGTTCTAATGCAGGTAGTTTTGTTCTTTCCAGATACAAAAATAACATACTATCCATCCTGAAACACAAAGGTAACCAAGAAAGCATTATGTCATTTGCAAAAGGTTCCCTTCCCTAGAGCAAAGTATTATTACTATTATTATTATTATTTAAATTCAGCTACTTCTGTATATTTAAATTTCAAAGAAATACCACATAGTATCCAAACATTTCTGATGAATAATAAGCCTGTAACAAGAACTACAAATGAAGAGATATTAAGAAAACATTAATTTCTCCATGTGAATACTTTCAAAGGTCATATCTGTTTTATTCATTTCTCCAAGCATCATCCTGCCTAGTCCAAAATACCTCAAGCTTTTATCCCACTTATTCGGTTTTGCTACAGCCTAGGAAAAACTCCAGTGCTACTAATTTGCTACTCTAATTTGGTGTCCCTAGCAGATGAATCAATATGTCTGAAGAGCATCGCTAATTATAATAAAAGTGTGTCCATAAATAATATTATGCATTGTCACGCATAACTGAATTTTAAGTTTTCAAACACACACTCCAAAGAATACAGTTCCAGAGTCCCCACATGGAAACCCCAGAATGGTATCAGTGCAGAATCTCAAGGTGCATTTGGGGAAGGAAAATATAAACACATGGTCTTGTATTACAGCCAGGAAAGTACAGGCAGCAAGCAGCCAACCAGTATGTCCAGGAAACAGGCAATTTATATCAATGTATACATATATAAATATAGACATTTAAACAACAACAGCCACTCCAAACCCTCCGGCCAAACTCTACAGTTTCCTTATGCCAGCCTCTGCATCTATCAGCTTGGGGTACAATTTTCCTTATTTTTTACCCAGCAATAAAGAAACAGACATTGCTCAGCTTTTCCATAGTTTTAATCTCTTTGTCCCCACAGTGAACTAAAATTCTGAGCTATACCAAGTGTAATAGGAAGAGCTGGAAAGGCTTTTTCATGTCCTAGCTCAGTGCACTTGCAGAGCAAAGCACCAGAAGGAATGACATTTCACCTCCGTGCCAATGAACCAGGATACTCTGGTATTTGCAGCCTTTCCTTTGTAGATATGATTCAATATGACATAGCTCACTAGGATTTAAAGACCTGCAAGAAATAACTGCTGCTTCTTACTTACAAATCCATTAAATGGGTTAAAAGTGACTTAAACTATTGAGTCTCAAAAGGGTTTTTTATATCTTCCAAGTGATCTTTTACTCACAGGGTAGCAGCAGGTAACAAGATGCAAAAATTCCTGTGTCTGTTCCCTCATTCTC
The DNA here is from genome assembly GCA_013390105.1 of Tichodroma muraria. Lineage (NCBI taxonomy): Eukaryota > Metazoa > Chordata > Aves > Passeriformes > Sittidae > Tichodroma > Tichodroma muraria. The sequence continues at coordinate 10,769 of WAAG01084879.1, read as the reverse complement.
CAGAGGCCTGGTGCCTCTGTGTGACTTTGCACAGGTTATAACCTCTCTGGATTTCATTTACCCATCTCTAAAATGTGAATAATGCTTAACTTCCTCCTGGGAATTGTGTGGAGGCTTAGAATATTAATCCTGGTAAAGTGCTTTGAAATCAGTGAATTGAAAACAGCACAAAGCACTAAGTTTTATCTTGTGCATCCATTCCTTATTGCCTTTACCTTGTCAAACTCATATGGAATTAACTGTGATCATTTAAATCAGTTTAGCTTTTTCAATAATAATCCTGCCTACTTCAATAATTAAAGGAAAAAAGAAAATGATAAAGGTAAAATAACTTAAACCAACACTTCAGGTATTTTTGCTTACAGATGTAATACACACTGTGATATCACACCCAGTGCTGAGTTTAATACTTCTCCTCCCTGCTTTTCTCTGTCTGGATGAAGTGTTTAAGGAGCCTTCTAAAAGGAACAATCTGTTTAATTATGAAAATCTCCTTTAAAATGGTTCTACAGTGGCCCTAGTGGATGATTCTCTGTATTGATATCAAAAAGCTTTTCCTTACATCTTTGTATGCATAAAATACATTAAGTAATTCAATTCTATGGAACATAAAATTTTGCAAAAAGTTGTAAAAATCACTATAAAATGTGAAATATTTTTCTAGTTTCTATACAAATTAATGACATCACGTTCAGAGCTAAAGAACAATAAAAACCAATGGTTTACTAAATCCCTGCTGATGTCCATTATGCATAAATACAGCGAGGATTTGCTGGATTTTCTTCCTTTCTTAAGTAAAAAGCTTAGAATTCATAAGAAGTATTTATGTTCTGAAGCACAGGCTAGAAAAATAGTTACTTTCGTAAGAACTACTCATATATGTTTCAAACCCAAGTGAATGTGAAATCCAATAAAACCCAATAAAATATGGGGAGGTGGGGGGGGTCCACGATTAACCAAAATATTAGCAATATACACAGAACATTAGCTAGAAAGAAACTCCGTGCAGTAAGTAGGAACCCAAAAGAACAGCTGACTTTTTCAAAGCTTCAACATTTTAGTACTCCTGCCTGTCTTACATCACACCTGCTTCTGCCTTCACCTCTCCTGAAATCTCTGTGATTTCTGCATGAGCAAATCATGAGCAAGCGATTTTTCCTGCACTCACATCAACCAGGCCTGGATCAACAGGATCTTGAAATGTAAAATTCTCATAAATGGTCTTGGGCTGTTCAATTCTTTGCTGCACTCTGACTCCACCTTGATCTCATGGAATATTCCGTTCCTGTTGTTGGGTTTTGGTTTGGGGTTTTTTTGCTACAAGTTACTGAAGAGAGGATTCTCCAAAATGTTCCTCAGAGTATAACCACCATAAGTAAATACGATTAAGTGCATTTTGTAGGACTTTGGGGAAGGGGTTTACCAGCTCTGGCGCCCCATTAGAACCTGGCTGACAAGGACATCCCCCAGTACAGACACAGGGCAGTGATGGAGTTACTGCAGAGACTGGGGCAGGAGCTCAGCTCACACAGGACACAAAACCCCCGTAGATCAAAGGATGCTGAAACAGATTCCTCTCAAAACCACACATTCTGATCTAGCATTAAACAATAATTAAATTATATTTTTACCACTGGTGTCACTCATTGTGTTAAAAAAAATCCCTTAAAATTCAAACCCGCCTTTTTAGGAAACATTAAGAAAGAAATGTGGAGAAGTTTAGAAATACACTCATCAGAAACACAGATGAAATTCTGCTACAAATTCACAAGCTTGGGCATTAGATTTAATAAAAATAATAATTTGTCAAACAGTTTTCTTCAACAATGACATAAAAACAATGTAAATATTCATTCTCTGGGAACTGCACTCGTGGAAGTTTGCTGTAATATACTTTCAAGCAGGCTCAGCACGAGGGCAGTTAAATCCCTGCAAAGCTCCTGCAATTCTTCTATATTTTTTAGGGAGCCCAGGGGAGCAGCTCTCCCTGTACATTTTAGTGATGCACACAGCTCTGACGACACTTCAATTATCTCTGCCTGAAATTGAATCTGTTAAGAACACTGTAAACCGAATAATCCAATTCCTCCTAATACACCAGGCTGAATCCCTAAGCCTTAATGAACGTTTTTCCTTTTTCACTCCCTCTCCCAAGAGCCAGCTAAAGAGTTGAGTCAAGAACCCAGCAATTACGTAGCATTTAAATATTTTAGTTTATATGTGTTCATCATTTGCAAGTGGGGACATGATTGCAGTAAACTTCCCAACAATGCTCTCTAATTTTAATTACCAGAAATTCAGCACTGTAGATAAACCAATGTCATCAATATCCCCAAAAATGCACTAACCATGGCTATCAATATTGGAATTATAGGGGAACAAAGTACAGGCTGTGTGAAGGGTTTTTTAAACACTGTATTTTTATGCACTCTACTCCATACATAGAATTTTATATTAAAAAGAAGAAAACAAACCAACCAACCAACCCAAAAAAGCAGAAAACTTTAAATACCTGGTTGCAATATATTCTCAAAAAAACTTGAGAGTCTTAATAAACTTCCTAGTTTTGAGGAGACTTCATCTTATTAATTTTTCAAAAATATCATAAAACTCAAGTGACAAAATAATAAGCAACTGAAAAAAAAGCAACAAAAAAATCCCAGCAACAACTCCAAACAATTTGTGTTATTCTTGTGTGGTTAAAGAACTTATTTTAAACTTAAAATTGAGATCACAATAAATGGTGATTTCAATGTTTCTGAAGGAAGTCAGACACGTCAAAGGCTTCCAAAAACACTTGCCTACCATTATCAAAGGAAATGCATATTTAGTGAGTCCATGCAATCTTCAGAAAATGTTATCAACATTTATTTGTCTCTAAAAATAAACTTTAAATCCCAGTAAGTGCCTTTCAAACCCCAAATGTGCAGCATTTAGAACTGCACACAACTGAAGCTACTGAAAGCCGTTTTAAAAGGATGTGATCATAAAAAAACATTAGTTTTAGCTAATAATCCTCACTCTTGCATGTTTTAAAGTAGTTCACAGTGTTTTCAGGCTAAGAACTAAAGGCCAATAATTTTTAATTTAAGAAGGAATATTGGATCTGGGAGAAAACGTTGGGTGCAAAATGTAAAATCCTGGGAAGCTGAACAGAAGAGCGGTAATGTTGAGAGGAATGGGCTCTCTTCACTGTTGTCTACTTCAAAACAAGTCCCCAAAGGCATTCCACAGAAATCAGAGCAGCAGGGTGACAAGACCCACCTTGCACATGAAGCCTGCAACACATCCACAGCGTCATCTTCTCTGTGAAATCCAGCCAGAATCCAGCAATTTAAGGGAATTGCTGCAAAATGGTTGGGATGGAGCTATTTTGGAGAATCCCACAAAGTGCTCTGGGATTTGGGTTATTGCTGACCATCACAGTGATTGAGTGACACAAATTACTGTAGCTTCTCTGAGGTCTTTACAGATAAGCCAGAGCAAGCTGCAATATTAATTTTCAAACAAAGCGTGTTTGGATCGATATTATTATATTGATCAAAATTTGATGGTACTTTAAGTACCTAATACAAACTTCTTCAGGAAGTAAATGCCAATCAATACAAGAACATTTGATTTACAAGCCGAACAGAAGTTGGATCAACAGTAATTGAAAAATACCATCTTCTCAGAACTCTATTTTCCAGACTTTGATTCTGTTAGATCTTCAAGACACTTTCATGCCTTTATCCACATTATAAATAAGTGGCATCTTGCTTCAAAGAAGAGTAAAACTTTTGCCTTTCCTTTCAGTGACTCTTTGGCCTCTTTCACCAAGATGCGTCTTTCCTTGAACTTTTCATTCTATAGCATCTGTACAATAAAAACCTGCATGGCACATTTTAAACCAAGCTGGAGAAATCTCCACCCTCATCCTCTCAGGCAAATTGAAATATTTCATTCCAATAAAAACTAAGTGAATCTCGCATAAGTTTATGTTACCCGGTCACTGTGACTAAGAATACTTTTCTGCAAAAGAATTTAAAACCAAATGTTATTTTCCTACTCTTTTTTCAATGGCCAATTTAATGATTAGTCTGATGATACAGCACAATCAAAACAAAGTGTCACAGCATGGGGGTATTAGTTCCAGGCTTTGCAGAACTAGAGAACTTTGAGTACAGGCAATTACCAGCCACTGAGGACAATCCAAGTGCTTTCCTATGTGCTCATTAACTCAATTTAGAAAAATGAGTAATGTCAGTAATTTCCACAAGGAGGTACGTGCAACCTTCTTTACAAAGTGGACTTCTTACTGTCCCCTCCTTTCTCTTTACCCACAGCTGTTTTTCTCAGGTCTTATTTCTTCATTCCAAAAAGGAAAAAAAAAATACATCTAAACAACTGGAAGATTTTATAAGGAGTCTGGTATCTGGACTACTCCTATATCACCTTCGATACTGTGCCTTTCAAACTGTAAATAATACCTTGTCTTCTAAAATCCTTTCGCAATGAAGTTATATGTATCTTGTAGCCATCCAAGCCATCTCAGAAACTAACACTTGTTCATTCTGACTTGCAGTTACTTTTATATTTTACTTACAAATTTTGTTCTACATTTGTTTCCATCCCATCCCCTTTGAAGCCATCCTTACTGACACCACACTGAGCCATTTCAGCTACCTCCTTTTAAAATGTTCAGACATCCACGCACAGATAAACTTTGTGGCAGAACTGTAATATAGCACAACAGGATTATGACGAGAGGTGACTTTTGGCCTAGGCAAAGCAGGTGACTGACATTTGGCAACTGACTGCTTGAGGCAAAGTAAAATGTTTTGAGTGTGTGATAACCAGAGCACTTGCCTGCGTGAGAGACAGCAGTAAATATTTTCCTGAACACTGGCAGGCATCTACAGGATATTCTGTTCCTACTGTTTTCATAACCTGACCCTTCATTTCCCATGCTCCTTCTTTCTTTTGATAGCATCTTAATATCCCACCTGACTCCTCACACACAGTCTAAAACCCCTCTGAAATTACCTGCCTCCCACCACCCACCTTATTTTATTGAGGACTATTGTTTTTGCATGAGCATATTTTGCCTATACTCCTGAGAAATCTTGAGACAGCCTCAAAATGCTGTCCTTTAGGACTACCACTCCCTTATCACACTGGTTAAGATAAACACTGTGTGTTGAGGTCTCTCAGGTCACTCTCTCTCCCAAGGAAGCAGCAGAGAAAGGATGCATTGTCAATTTTTGGATGAGACTGAAAAATCAAGCCCTGGAAATAGATTAAATAACTCAAAGGGTAATTAGTGAATTAATACCCAGTGTGGCTACTCACACTTAAGGGTTTATCTGGAGCTCAGGACACAAGTCTCACCTGCACCGCTATTCCCAGAGTCATCACCTCCAGAACAGCACGTGCCTTGTGATTGTCACCTTCCTCCTGATTCATCCACAGCCTAATAACCTACAATTAATATTTGCTTAATTACTCTCTCTTAAAATTCACAATGCATGCCCAAGTCACTCAGCCCAGACAGCCAAGCATTCAGAGTATCTCCATTTGGGATGTGTAATTGTGATTCTCCCCAAACCCCTTCTCTTCCACAGTCTCTGGATTCTTCTCGAATCGAGGGGCCACCAAAGTTTATTTCATTTCTTTTGCATTCATTCTGGAGCCACCCACCCAGCCTGAACTGCTCCCTCTGCACAGCTGACTAATGACTCCTTTAAAATAAATAACTCATTGCATATATAAATTTACATGATGTAGGATTTTACATGTTGTTGTCTTTCCATTGGGACCACACAAAACACTATTAAAACAAATGACACACAGCATTAAATTATTCTGCTTTAAAAGGTTTCAGACAGAAATCACAGAATATCACAGCCTGGTTTGGGTTGGAAAGGACCTTAAAACTCATCCAGCTCCAACTCCCTGCCATGGCAGGGGCACCTTCCACTATCTCAGGTAGCTCCAAGCCCCATGCATCCTGAACTTGGACACTTCCAGGGTTGGGGCAGCCACAGCTGCCAGGGCCTCATCATAAAGAACATTACATCTAAAAAAATGTCTATTTCCTTCTGGTTTGAAAAATACTCAGGAGTATTCAACCAGTTTGTGCCTGTTAGTTACAGCTATTGAAATATTGAAAGAAAGCATGAGATTGTAGACAGAAATATCTACATACATATAATATCTACGTGAAAATAGGGAAAGTTGGGGTACTGGATAAAATATTTATCTTTTATGGAAAATTGTTGAAAAGATCCTGTCGCTCTTCAGGACCAATGAGCAGTTATTTGCTACCTCAACCGTGGTGAACTCCAGTTCTCTTCTTATCTTTCTGGGATTTGAGTTTGCCTCAGATATTCAAGGCTGTGTTTTGGAAAGACAATAGCATTTTACCACCAGAAGCCACATTTTCAGATTGCATTTTACAAATCAGATTGAAGAGAGAGGAAAAACACCCTAAAGGTTAAGGCCTCCACAAAAAACACTTATTTAGCTTGGGGTTGCACGCCACCAAGCTTCGGAGGATCGCTTTCCTTAAACCGATGATGATCAATAGGGGGCAGATGGCCGGGCTGTCACGCTGGATGGAGCTGTCTGCGGGATAAGGTCACTGCATCTGTCAGCGGGGAAACGCTCCCCACCCGCACAGCTCTCGGAGGAGAGAGCACCAGGATTAGGATGTGCACTGGAGGAATTACAGGAGGTTACCACATCTGACAGCATTTGTCAAATTATCTCGCGCCACCTTCGCAGAGAGGTACGAGAAATAAAACCCCTGCGTTACGCCGTTAGACGGAAGAATTTGCCAACAATTTTCCCCTGTGGGGAGGTATTTTCTTACCTTCTATTTTCAAACAACATTTGGATGTGGTTTCTCACAGACGGTATAATTTTAATGCACACCGTACTGTGTATCAGCTATCAGTAAAGCTATTACCATAATTAAATGTCATCTCTTTGAAGGGGACAGAAATTGCAAGTTCCTGCTATATCATAACTGGTATTGTACAGCCACTTGTAAAATCATCTCTCCTGCTGCTCAAAAAACTCACTCCAGAATAGCAGTGATTACCAAGGCACATTGCTTTTATCATTCCTGCTACTGTATAGACAGTGATAGCTGCATCATTGTGGGGAAAAGAATTAATACAAACTTGAACAGTTTTAAAACCAAGTAACTAAACCAAACTGTCTTCAAAGAAGGTTTGGAAATACCCAGATGTTTTCTTTGGTGTTTAAATGTCGGGTTTTGTAATAAGTACCAAATCATAACAGACAAAAACCCCATGCTTTTTTTTCCCTTCTTTTTTTTTCTAATAGCCTTAGAGCCTTACTTTGCTTCCCTAATACAACAATTAGTAGTAACAGAACCTACATGACTCAACTGAAAAGAAACTGATGCATCTGTGTCTTTTTCCTCTAAGATATTTTAGAATTAGTAGCTCTGTGCTAATAGCCTGAGTACTAATAAATAATTAACCACAGAAAGAGTTTAAAATATTCAAAGACTGTTTGAGCAGGACACTTAGCCCATAATTTACATACAGTAAATTACTCAATAAACTTGTTTTCCCTTCATGTTCTTTACTTCATTGTTGCAAAGAACAAAAGAAACTATGAAAACAAAAAATTAGGACCATTCATCTTCTGACATTAATAAATGTTCTCACCACGTATGAAGGAAATTCGAGCTACACTTCATAAGTACATGGGTGTAATAACACTGTTAAAAAAACTCATTAGTATTTCCAGCTAATAGAAAAAGTTATATGCGTGTTCCCATTTGCTGTGTATTTATTGAACTATGTGGGTTTAACAGCAGAGTACCTTCAATATCCAACGTGTCTGCAATACAAAATATCTCAAATTAACACACACTGCAAACTTTTTAGATTCATAATCAGTAACAAAACATGATAAAGCTTTTTGAAATTAAAACAAAGCTTAAACTGTTAAGCTTTAAGACAGGCAAAATAGGGATTCTTAGGGGAGCATGTGAGCTAGGAAAGGTGCTCATTATATGTCCTAATCTCAAACTCTAAATCATTGTTTAAATTTTATTCTCTGCTCAGCTGGTTCCTTCCTTGATAACAAAAATAGTGAGTTCTCCAGGAAAATGCATTCTGAGGGTCCAGCTTTGACCTCCCAGCAGCAGAATTCCAAAAAGACAATTTTTGATTCCTTAGACAAGTAAATATCCATTTATTAGTTAGAACATTTCCTCTACATTTCACCCACTAAAATGCTAAGAGACTGATGCATCTGTTCTGACTAGTCTGAGAGAATTATAGCAACACTTTGGCTAAACTTCCAAAAGTTGCTCATTTTTCTGCAAAATAATCCACTACTCAACTAGACCATTGGTGTTTTTCATTTCGCTGGCTTCAAACAGCTAAAAATACCTGAAGTAATGAAGAAAATTCATCCAAGAAAACCAGAAAGTGTTCAGGCTCTCTGGCAGCCAACAGGATACCTTCTAAGACAATAATGTGTCTGTGCCATTTTAGTCATACTGCATTAACATGTCTGTGCAGAAATTTAAAATTAGGATTTTAAAATGAACAAAAATACTTCCCACTGATACATCCTTCTAAATTTACAGCTCCCTGAAGAGCATCCGTGCATCCAATGAACTGAGAGATGAGCATAAGGACTTTTCATGGCAGCAGGGTAGAGGGAGAGAAGATGGTTCACTAGTGCTGAGGACACAAAACACAGGAGGCCTCCCCAAAATCCCCCTCAAGCACTGATGGACAGCACAGGGAAGCACTGAAAGCACCAAAAGCACAAAAGCCACTCGGAGGAATTTATGGCAACTGCATCAGAATATCCGACATGTTGCTAAATTCAGTAGAAAGGTTTGCCTTTGATTTCACAGCTTTGAAATGTAAACTGAAGTCTAAACAAAGTGGATGATGTGCTGGGGGCTCCCCTCAGCAGAGGCCTCCTGCAGACAGCACCAGGGACTTGCTTGTCACTCGCATGCAGCACTAAGTGTGGTTAAGATCTGAAAACATCAAAAACACATTTCATGCTGATCTTTGTTACCAAATGAAGCTTCTGGTTCACACAACTACAGACAATGATTTTGGTTGCTTTTGTTAAAGTTTTGATTTAACCCTCTCCCCTAATACTTCAGACATAAAATATCTACCTCAAAATTTGGTAAGCATACATATAAATTTATTACTTCACTTCATGCTTCCATTAATCATCAATGCAATACATAGCAAGATAAAGACAAAATTTTTTCCAGTTGTATGTTACTACCACTGATTAGTCCTATTTGCCCTGAACAAAACAGGTTTTCTTTATTCTCCTATTTCTGCATATAAAAAACTACAACATAATATAGTACAATATAGTGCCATAGAGTGTTAATTTCTTCCCCCCAAGGAAGAATTTTAACAGTCTAGGACCTCATAATGGTCAGAGGACATTAAGTACTAAAGACCATGTCAGTATTAAGATACAATACGACAACATCTAACTAAAAAGCAGAAATATGTTTTATTTTTATTTAAGTTTATTCTTGGAAAAAAAATCTTACAAGTATTTCAGCTCCTCAGTAGGTATTAACCATGAAGAGCTTTTCAAAGGGGAAATGTTGCTCTTCTCTAAGTTGCTTTCCTAATATAGTTCTCCCCACAGGAAGAGAAGTTGGAATTTAAGAAAAAAATATATTTTCTGTGCTACTTGAACAAAGAAAACTGTTTGAGTAGTCATTCACAGGTGGAGAGATGAGGCTCATACACAAAAGATAGTTTAACTTTATTAAATGGAGAGGTTAGGGATGCAGAAGATGTGCAGGGGAGACAGAAATGAAAAAGAATAAAGTATTTTCTAGAGTCAATAACCTTATTCCCTTACGTTCAGCAGGAACAATCCTGAAACACTGCTTGATAAATGAGTGACTTAAATCACATTAAAAGACTGACGGGATCTTGAAACTTCAGGGAGATTATGGGACAGAGCAGGCAGCTTGATTCCAGCCAGACAAGCTGAAGCGCTGAAGGAAGCAGGTCACAGGTGACAGGACATTGTGCTGAAGGGACTTTCCACACTCTGAGTTTTCCAGGACAAGAGGAGATTTCCAAGCTGGAATTGGAATGCCAAGGACATTGGCAGGACAGGATATATGGGTGCTACAATGCTGATTTTGACCACAGCTTCAGACCTGTGCTCAGGTGCCAGTAACAGCACATCCACAGGAGCACAAGGCTGCTGTCATTTGGAAAACCTGAAAGAACTGGATGAAATGCTCTGGGGGCTTCCATATGCAGAATATTGGGCTGCTAGAGCTGCTTATGGCTAAACTGGTGCTTTCTGAAGTCTAAAACTGGGCTCATGAAGTCTTCAGAGGTTGTGATGCTGGTCAGATCCCGTTTGTAGCATAGCCATGTCCCCATCCTCCTATTTGCATTTGATGAGCTGAACACACAGGGCGTCTTTGACACTCACCTTGCTGTATTTATTCATCAATCAGCTCTGCAGCTTCCGCAGAGGATTACTGAAAGATATACTGCACAGCCCTGCTTTAAATACTGCCTTGCTCTGGCTCAATCTGCACAGAACAACTGTGTGAGATTTCCTGACCAGCTGGCAGTTAAAGGTTTGGGTCTGGCAGCTTTGGAAGACCTTCCTAACCCTATGGTTTTGGTTTTTATAGGATGGGTTTTTAAGAGCAGCAGCTCTTCTGGGTGTCTTACTTTCTAGGGGAAAGGGATGCCAGCCTGTAACTGGGGTGGAGCCTGACA